>JALIZH010031964.1:0-39552 GCA_030522465.1 Rhipicephalus appendiculatus
ACCGGGACGCCGACCACTTTGTCCTCACAAAACCGGACCTCCCTTCAACTTCAAATCTGCCACTCCTACTGGTATTGCCTCATCGTCTCTTGGGACCTTCAAGGTAGGAACCGCAGCCAACCCTGTCTATATCCGAGCCATCAGCCTCGACAACCTTTGTTTCACTCGGGGGCACCGGCACGCCAGCCTTCTTTGCAAACACCCACTCGCTCATTGGCGGAACAGCCTCCTCAAACATGGAAATTACAATAACCTCATCAGCCCCAGGTGAACTTCGATTCGTTTTTACGGAGCTTGTTTTCTCGCGAATATTTACAACTGCTATTGACATGTGCGCTTCGCCGTCACCAGGAGGAGTCACTTCCAGATTTACCGACTCGAATTTTGGCACCGCTACCTCACTGTCACGGCCTTTGCGCATACGGCTGCCGCCTGTCGGGTTCCCCGTTCGTTGCCGGTACCGGTGGCATTCTCGCCAGAAGTGGCCAAAGCCGCCGCAGTTACAGCATCGCCCGGGATACGGGGCTCGCGTTGGAAATTCCCTGCCCATCCTCTTTCACTTTATCTCGTACTCTGAAACTCTGATCTAGGAGTTTTTCGAGGCGGTCAAGGCGGCTACGTATTTCATGAACATCTGAGTTCTCTTCCACGTATCGGACGGGCAACGGTGCGGCTCTGCGACACCCTCTCATTCAGCTCTTCTTTGACCGCTACGTCAATGGCCTCGTCAAAAGTTTTGGGGTCGCGAGAGAGAACAAATCTCCTGACTGGATCCCGCAGGCCCGTCAGGAATCGAGACAGCATCTCCTCGGACAGCATTTCGCGGCGTACTTCGGGCCTTCAACGTATCCTCGCCGCTAGTGCCCACCAGTGTGGCAGTCCCGAGTATACGCAAGCGACTCGCAAACGACCGCACCTCCTCATCTGCCCTCTGCCTCGCGCTCAAAAACCGTTCCATTTTAAAGATAAGTGGCTCTGTATCAAATCTCTTGAGGGCCAAAGTTTTGAACTCAGAGAAAGTTTTAGCCGCAGCGACGTTATCATCCCACCACGCGAAATCGTGCGCCTTGCCTATCATCTTGCATCGTGCTATGCCGATCAGCTGACTGTCCTGCCATCCCTCCCATGCGACCAACCTGCTCCAAAATATTCAAGAAGTCCCGTATATCCGGGCCCGTATCGTCTCCCGTAAACGACGGAACCATGTTTGCTAACATCAGCGCGCTCATTCCCAGTACCCCTCTGTGGGTCATCTTAGCCGGCTCGTTCGTCTTGCCGCCTCTCCTTCCCTAGTACGAGGGTGAAATCGCGCACCGTTGCCCCAGCAGACATCCCACCGCTGCCACCACTTGAGACGTCCCCAGTTACTCGCCGCCAAAGAGGGGAGGCCGCTAAATCCCTTTCATCAACCTCTCGCCCACGTCGCCACTATATACCGTTACTACACTCGCTCACCCCCTCTTGGCTGCGCGTCTCAACAACTTTCTTCTCAAAAGGATCCGTGCTGGGGCCGGAAGGAAGAGAGGCAACGAGCTTTCCTCTTCTACAAACACATGTTATTTTACTAGCGCAAAAAAATGCATACACACGCAAGTTTACAGCACACAACAAAGGCTATACAAAAATAGTAACAAAGGCACAACACTCGCGACCCGCAATACAGAACACATAAGGAAAATAATTACAATACACCGACACCATAAGTAAAAGAAGACAGAGCCGTTAACTAGTTAATCCGCGCAATGTCTCAACGCGCCGCCTCCCTTTCCGCAAAGCTCGTCTAAATAAAGGAGATGAAGTTCGTCTCACGAAACGTCCATGTCGTCGGAGGCCTCGGAGCTGGCTTCAAGTCGGGGCTCGGGGGTTGTTCGCGCAGTCGCTGCTGCATGGAGCCGAATCGGTCGTCGCCGCGCACTTCTTCGCGATCTCAGCGTCGCTATCATCTTCTATGTCTTCATCGTCTCGTCATCATCATTTCCTTCGTCGTCTTCTTCAGTCATCTCCATCTTAATCCTCTTCCATCACCTCCCAATCATTCGCCTCATCGTCTCTCGTCGCTATCTTTCCTACTTCACCCTACCATTCTTCCCTCATCTCATCGACTCTCATCGCTATCTCATCTCTCCTCACACCATCCCGATTCGCATCGCACCATCATCGTTCGCATCGCACCATCATCGTTCGCATCGCACCCCCTCGGTCGTGGCCCCGTGTTCCCTTTTCGTAGGAACCGACTCCACCCCTCCGTGGCACCTCCGTGGCATTTAACCAATCGCCATGGTTGACGAGACATATTTCCCTGTCGGTCAGTGTGTGTCAGCTTCGACGACTGCCCCCGCAGCCAACACCAGTGGAAATCCCTCTCTCAAGCAAAGTATAGCAAGCCAAAATGTACAAGATTCAAATTTAGAGAGGGAAACGGGCGAGCTGTCCGATGACGCGTGAATTATGGGCGACCAGGAATTCCAACATTCGGACAAAGCGCGCCGTCTCTAATGGTCGACGCGCAGTGTTTCGAGCGCTGCGCTGTAAAGCCTCTGGCGGCCCCCATCGCCCCAGTCTCCCCCAGTCTCCCCCCGGCGCCCGACGACCAGATGTCTAGGTCGGACTTCGACGCTTCCAACCCGGTGTCTCCCGCACAATTCTCCGCAGTTGCCGCTTCTTCTTCCTTGAACGCCACGGGCGGTCATCCGCGTAAAACGTGATAATGATCCCGGGAGCCGCGGAGGCTGACGGAATGTCAGGCCCGGCCCGCCTCAGGGGCTACAGCGGAGTCGCATGAATGGGACCAACAAAAGGCGCCCCGCTGCCCCCCGTGCCATAAAACTGAAGGGCGCGCGCGGCGCCTCGCCGCTGCCGTGGCCGTAGACAAGAAAAGCTGTCACCCGATCCTGGTGTTTGCGCGTTGGGCCCGCGAGGACCGTCGGCAGAATTCTTCTAGGAACTCCGCTTCGAACTGAGCATTCGTTACCCCGGGGTCTCCTTTTGCCGAGGCTTGGGTTGAAGAAATGGACGTAAACATCTTGAGAGGCCCGGGGCCCAGTCCGCGTTTGCAGGGACGTCACATAGTGGTGGTTGACGGCCTTATATTGTACTACAGTGTTCTCGTTCGCATAGTGGGTGCTTCCCTACTTCATGAAAGTGGCCGGACGCGGGACGCCGGACGGGGGACGCGGGAGGGACGCGGGATGGACATAGCCCCGAGCATAAGATGCTTCGCATCTAAAAAACGGAAAGGACGTGAAGCGCGATAACTGAAGGCGATATGATGCGCACGCGATATGATGCGCAGCTAGTAGCGACTTAGGCTGTGTTGAAATGATGAGGGTTTAGTGATATTGCTAAAAGATATTTTCGTAACGAGGCGACCAGCTTTCCAGACTGCTAAAGGTAATCGCTCATTACTGCAGTTTTTAAAATCTAATGGTCGCATGGAAGCCCAGCTGATGTTTCACACTATAGCTTTTGTTACCTTCGTGTGACAGGAAAATTACAGTATAATGATAAAATCAATGAACATGTGTAAGTATGGTGTCACTTTGATGCCATGCTAAAATTATAACAAAGCTTTTATGAACCTGTGGATCCTCAATTATGCGTACTTACGTGGATATATAGAAACATGCAGATAGGAGAAATAGCAAAATCAAGAAGGTGGTTTTCATCTTCGAAATTCTGGTCCCTCGTCTCGAGAACCAAGAACTGTGAGGAGCTCGGCGCTTGTGTATATATAGATAGTCGGAACCTGTCACCTGACCCAAACTACCCGCACGAGAATTCGCAGTAACACAATAGAAAAAAGATGTACGCTGTGAAAACCAAAACATGTTTTGAGAAATGGTTCATTCCTCTTTTTTCTTTACTGGCATTTGAAGGATGCTAGACGAAACTGCTTCAAGTGAAAGGTCATTGCCGGTTAAGCGGAAGTAGTGTTAAGTTCAGATTGTTTAGTCTACAAGAGCACTGAGGTCAAGTTCATTGGCCTTAAGACTTCCTTTATCCGGCGCTGCCAGTAGCCACAAGTACCTATACGTGTTTCTCGCGCCATATACTCAGTAACAAAGAATATTCCTTTAGAACGTACAAAGAGAGAGAGAGAGAAAGTTAAGTGAAAGGCAGGGAGGTTAACCAGAAGAAAGTTTCTGTTTGCTACCCTGCACTGGGGAAGGGGTGAGGGGGGATAGAAAGGTAAGGAGGGAAAAAGAAAAGAGGAATTGACGAGAAAAAAATCACGCCATATCCACGAAGTGAATGATGATGAGTGGGCGAAGCTCCCGGAGGTAATCTGGTAATCCTCCGCAAATTTTGCCCACTCGATCATCATACAAAGACCCTGACACACAAACGCGGGGGGTGTGGTGTGATTATTTCATTATTTACATATTGATAAAGTATATACACAATGTTTTATTATTTACATATGGGGTAGATGATGATTTTGTTCAAGAGCTCTACGGACCACAAGGAGGAGGTTTACCCTGATTTTGTTTTCGTCATATATGACGTTAAGCTCGGGGGGACGTTTGTTGTCGGCGTTGCCGTTTTGCCTTTCGAGGGCGAGAGCGCGTTCACTATCGTTTTCATCCATGGCAGAAAGTCAGCGTCATCGTTATCACGTGTAGTGGGTACATTCCGCTATACGGTGGCTACGACACACAACGCGGGACTAACCCATGCCCTAAGGAGCTTCGCCCCTAAAAAAGAAAGCAAGAAAACGCGCACACATTCAAGCACGGGAGTTTCATGGTCGTTTAAAACGCACAAGTGATCAGCGCGTGTATAGAAACTTAAGGGTATCCTTAGCTCCTTCGTGTTGAGCTTTTAGATTGTACGAAGGGCTTTTCTCGCCAGATGTACTAAACAACTGCTGCTGGTGGCGTGCGCTAAGCAAGCATCTCTCATGGAGAAATGGGGCACAAAGTCACGAATGATCATTGCAATCGAGAAACGACATGATTTCGCAGAGGCGATAAACAAGTGTACACCTACATCAAGTACTGCACAGTGGCTGGCTGAGCAGTGTTGCTAAATATGTTGTATGCTGAAGTGCCGGTAGATTTTTAAAGAAACTGAAAGTGAACTCACCCACACGCACACACACAATAAAAAAAAATTACACCATCTCCCGCTAAAGGGAACCATGTGTAGATGTGAAGCAGCGGAAGCTAACGCTTACACTGGCGGCGGCGTTGACGCTGGCGCTCATCGCAGCGTTGCGCAGGAGGCAAAACTGGGCAGGCGCAAAGCACGCAGTGATGGAGCGGTGTTTCCTACTGGAACATGCCAATCGCTGCTAATGGGCAATGAGAGACAGAAGACTCCGACTGGACACAGAGACCCACAGTCCGCTTTTAGTTAACGCGCACGCTGCGAATTTTCATCCTTCAACAACGCACAGGAGAAATCTCCCACCGGCACCACCTTGCAGGTCAAGATCCACTGCCATATATACGGGGTGGCCAGTGAACGGTTGTGCAGCGCGAGCAGTCGGTTTTTTGCATCCAAGAAACTCGCTAGCAGACGCTGCCTGCGTCGGCGTCGCGAGGCGAGAGAGGGGGGAGCGTAGAAGAGGAGAGAGAGGGGGGGACGCTCATGCGCAGTGGGAGTGTGGACGCCGCCGGCAGAGATGCCTAGAGGAGAGAGGGGGGGAGCGTAGGAGGGGAGAGAGGAGGGAAGGCGCATGCGCAGTGAGGGTGTAGTTGCCGCGGGGAGGGATGTTAGAGGGGGAGAGGAGGTTTTTTTTATTTTTATTTTTTTGAAGGGTTTGCGCATGGCATAGAGTTTCCTAAAATTAACTAGAGGGGGACTCTGGCGCTGCGATCGTTCAGCCACCATGGGAATGATGGGTAGTACACGGATTTACCTAGTCTTCGTGCTTCCCGGCTTCAAACGCAGTTGTGGCTTTGTTTATTGGTGCGTTTTCGTTCAGGTTCGGATAAAAGAATGGACCGTTGTGAACTTCGTGAGCATATTTGAATCGTGAGCCTAAAAAGGTGAAGGTGGTGAAGCGTAACTGCTAAACCTTTGTTGAACTTTGTATTGCGGCAAAGCGAAATCGGGCCATACGCAGCCAAAAGAACGAAGACTAGGCAAGACTAGGCAAATATGTGTACTACCCATGATTCCCATGCTGGCTGAAGCGCTGTGTGTTGCAGCCCCCCATCGACACTAGCGCCAGAGTTCCCTCTAGTGTATTTATAGGAAACTCTATGGCGCATGGCGCAGTAAGGGAGGCCACGCGGTACACCACCACCACCACCACCACCACCACCGTATTAAGCTTCGCCATAAGATGCTTCACATCTAAAAATTGGCCGCGTATCTGCGTGCTTCGCTGCAAATGTCGTCGAAAGACGATAGTCTTGTGCCGGCCGTACTACTATGTTTTGCCTTGCCTGAGACAGCCTAAAAAAACACTAGGGTCTTTAGAATTGCGTACCTATGTATTTTCTAATAAAGAACACGTCCTGACACTTACATATTAATGTTGTGCCTCAGGAATGCGTAGTATTTGCTTTTTGATCGAATATGTTCACAAATATGAACGCGAACACCAGTTCAAGATGGCTGGGCGTTCAGCAAGAAGTTAAACTTTTGGCCGAGAAGCTGAATCGGGTTACCGACAGACAAACAGACAGGACAGACATACAGACCAAAATTTTTGCGTTTAAGTATCCCAAGAAAGACTATCGTCTTTGAAAGCTTGGTTGATCCCTCCGTCATAGAAATCGGTATAACACAGAAGTGAAACGTGTCCTTACAGAAGTAGTTGACTATTTACTGTACATTGATATAAGAGAGCTTGCGCAGCGTCTATTAGTGGATGCATCTGCGTTGACGCTTGGTGGTACATTTGTATCCCGACGACTAACGTCCATGATCAATGATTAAACGAACCGGTGTGGTCATAGATGCTTGCGGTAGCTGTACTGTGAGAGCGGAATCAGTAAAAGCGGTGTGAGAGCCCGAAGGGCGTCACTGATTGGACGCCGAACTTAGGGCTAAGGCAAGGCTAAGGTGCTGATTGTGGATTTCACGGTCACGATCCATTACTGCACTTTAGCAAGAGCACTGTGAGAGGAGAGTGGTAGATATAAAAGACACGTTTTACAGAGTATGGAACCATGGCGCAGTGGTTAGCGTGCCCCGGCATCTCTTGTGGTGGACCAAGAGGCCGTAGGTTTGATTCCCGTTGACCGAATTTTTTTGTCTTCTGATGATGTGTATTTTTTCGACGTAATTTCCGTGATGGAAATGCGTCACTAAAATCTTGGTGAGCCCCGGCATAAAAGAATTTCGTGTGAAAATGAAGAAAGCAACCTGCCGCTTTCACGCGCTGCATATTGCATTATAAGGGTACATTTTCTTCGAAGCTCTTGTTTTTTCGCTGGTGCCTTAGGAATTTCGACTGCATTCGATTAAACACCGCTCATGCACACTTTCGTATGTGTACACCTGCGTGATACTGACTGCATATTCACTTGCTTGTAATACTGCTCCACACAATACCCACAAACACCACGCACATTTCATTTTGCAGAAAGATTCCAAATACGGTTGAAAATACTGAGTGATGCTTAAAAAAGTTAACGCCGCTTCGTACTCGGGGTGCCAAACCTGAAGAAAGTGCGGAGCAGGGTGGCCTTCTTTTTTTCTTATTCTTTTTTCTCATATTTCTTTTCTCCCATCTGTCTGTCTTGTCTATGTATGTTTTTGTCTCTGTTCATTTCTGTTTTCTTCTTTCTCCCTCACTGTATTTCTTTTCTTTCAATTCCGTTCTGTTTCTATCTTTCTTGCCTATCTTTATATGACTTTCTCTTTTTCTATGTTTTGCTTGTTTTCTCTTTCTTTGATTCTCTCTGTCTCTGTATTTCCGTCTTTCTCATTGTTTATGCGCAATGCTTGAATCTCTGCCCTTTTTTTTTATTGAAATAGAAAAATAAATGAAGGAGTTGTTGTCACCATTGCTTGGTGACGGCTACCCCTTTCCACTTGGCTATTGCGATAAAAAAAAAGAAACAAAATATATATACATATCCTTCTTTCCCTACTCCTCAGCCTCACTTACCTTTTCTACCCCTTGCTGTACGATACCATACAAAGCTATGCCATGATCTGTCAGCGTGCCTGGATAGCCGAGTGGTTATGACGCTCGTTTTCGGTTCGTGGGTACGCAAGTTCTAATTCCGCCGCCTTATAAACAAATGTTTCGGGCCAAATTTCTTGACAATTTTCTATATCTCTTTCTGTACGCGTTCTCTGCTCTCACCCCTCAGGTTTATTACAGGACGCGCCGGAGAAATCAGCGCACGTGTTTCGGGAGCGAAGCAGAAGATGAAGAATAGGACTGAGAGAAAGAAGAGGTCGATGGGCACATGCTGATTTATGTTGTAGATACGTTCTGTTTGCACTACCCGGCGCAACGGGAAGCTCTAAGAGCTCCACTCTTAAAAGCTTCAAAGTCCGTAATCAAGGTATTTTAGAACAACGATTTACTTGCACAAAAAAAAGAAAGAAAGAAACGCTGCGCAGCTTGCACTAGGTCGCGAATGGCTGCGTCACAGCAGAGCTGATGGGCACTTAAATTATCCTGGCTTGGCTAAGATTTTAACCTCCCACCTGTCTTTTCCCCAGTCCTTGGTATACTGTACTATACATGGCATGCTCGCTCGCCTTTTTCCATATTTTTAGATGCGAAGCATCTTATGCTCGGGGCTATGTCCGTCCGTCCCGCGTCCGTCCCGCGTCCGTCCCGCGTTCGTCCCGCGTTCGTCCCGCGTCCCTCCCGCGTCCGGCCACTTTCATGAAGTAGGGAAGCACCCACTATGCGAACCAGAACACTGTAGTACAATATAAGGCCGTCAACCACCACTAGAGTCACCAGAGTCATGGCCGAGAGCACAGAGAGGCTGCTTAGCAATGACTAGGCAGGTGGTGTCTGTCGCCCAGGTTGGCTCCGTTCCTTGACCTTGCTTGCATGTGTTTGGGGGGGGAGGGCTTAGTCCGTCCCGCGTCCTGCGTCTCACACCACCACAGCGCACGCGCGTCCCCTTCCCCTCTCTCTCTCCTCTCCTACGCTCACCCCCTTTCTCTACTCTAGGAATCCTCTACTCTGCGGAGCGGCGCCAGAGTCCGACATCCCCACAGCGCATGCGCGTCCTCTCCCCCCTCTCTCCTACGCTCACCCCTTTCTCTACTCTAGGGAGCGGCGCCCGCGTCCGACATCCCCACAGAGCACGCGCGTCCTCTCCCCTCTCTCCTACGCTCACCCCCCTTTCTCTACTCTGGGAATCTTCTACTCTACGGAGCCCGCATGCGCATCCTCTCCGCCTCTCTCCTACGCTCACCCCCTTTCTCTCCTCTAGAAATCCTCTACTCTACGGAGCGGTTCCCGCATCCCACAGCGCATGCGCGTCCCCTTTTTCTGCTCACCTACGGTTCCCCCCCCGTTCTCTCCTCTAGGAATCCTCTATGGAGCGGCGCACACGACAGATGGTGCGACAGCTGCATACTCCGCTGGTAGTTCCGCGGTATGAAAATGACGGAGCGCGCCTCATTCTCTCTCCTGTGCAGCGCCGCGATGAGCGCCCGGGCCGCTACCGCGAAACGAGAGCGGCGACGTTTCTCCCGCTCAAGCTAACCATCTCCCCGCTGCTTCGCATCCACACATGGTCCGCTTTAGCGGGAGATGGGGAAGTTTTTCTTGTGGCTGTTTCTTTTTATTTCTGTCTTTACTTATCTATCTCTCTCTCTGTAGTAGTTCCCCCCGCCTTTCATCCTTTTCTCTTTGCTCTCTGTCTTGCTATCGATTTCTCCATTCCTGTTTCTCTCTGTCTTTCTCTATCACTCTCTCACACTCTGTACTCGTCCTCACCTTCGCTTTCCATCTCCTTGTTATACTATACAACACAAGGCTATGCTATGCTCAGCTAGCGTGCCTGGATAGCCGAGTGGTTACGACGCACGCCTTCAGGTCAATGGTGCGCGGGTTGGAATCTCGCCTCACCTAGTAATCATCATCATCACTCCCCCGGTGCAGCCACGCTCCTTCTCGCAGCTGTGCGCTCATTTGATTTGCATGCCACTTCGATACTGCTACTACTGCTACACTCTACTACTGCTATGAACAACGAAGAAGACAAGGCGGCGGAGCGGAGGGCTCGCAAAGCGGCTGCAGAGCGAGCTCGCCGTCAAGACCCGAAGGTAAGAGCTCGCGAAGCCGAAGCGAAACGGGCTCGCCGTCAAGCTGAGAGACGTCACGCCGGCAACAAGATCCAGATGCGGCGAGGGCCCGCGAAGCGTCGACGGCGCGGGCTGTCGCGAGAGACCGAAGAAGCAGAGCGTCCGGCGGGCGGTGTTGGGATCTACGTCAAACTGCCAGACACAGCCGAGGATTTCTATTTACCGCTCACCAGCGAGAGCCACAACGGGGAGCACGCCGCTGTGAAGCTCTCAAACGAAATCGTGATCATGACCATGTATCTGGCACCTAACCTGTCCAAGGGAAACATCGTCATGTACATCGAGAAGGCGATACTGCACTACGAAACTGAATACAAACACGACCCTTTCGTACTCGCCGGAGACGTTAACGTGGACATCATGAACGACGACTGGCTAGTCCAACACATGGTGTCTCGTTACGCTCTCAGGTGCATTCCATATGACTACAAACGTCCCACCACTATCAGGGGAACTTGTATTGACATTGCATTCTCGAACTTTACACAACGTCCAATTCAAGATCCCTTGGCTTTATACTTTACGGACCACAAGGTCATTATACTCAAAGGGAAACGCTACCTTGAGATTAGTCATATATGACTAAAATCAGGGGAACCCCCTCCTTGTGGCCCGTAAAATAATGAAAGAGCTCTTGGACAAAACATCATCATCTACCCATATGTGAATAATAAAACATTGTGTATATTCTGTATCAATATGTGTATAATAAACACTCTGTATATACTGTATATAATCACAACACCGCCGTGCTTGTGTCCCGTCTTTGCATGATCGAGTGGGCAAAATGTACGGAGGATACACGGCATACCACATTTAATCTCCGGAGCTCCGCCCACTCATCATCCTTCATTTCGTGGATAGATAGATAGATAGATAGATAGATAGATAGATAGATAGATAGATAGATAGATAGATAGATAGATAACTTTATTGAGCATGGATATGGTGGGACGTTTTTCTTTTTCTTTCTTTCTTTCTCTCTGTACTCGTTCTCTCATCCATCAGAGCTATGACATTTCACGCCGGACAAATCGGCGCACGTGTTCCGGGAGCGAAACAGAAGAGGACGAACAGAGCGAGTGCCGCTTTGATAATGATGATAGTTTTCTATCCATGGCACACGAGAAATATTCAGCATAACAGCTTTGATGTAATAGGTGAAGAAGCTCTGCCGCGAAGAAACGCATCTTTGAGAGAAGCTTCACAAGAGCCCACAGCCCCTCAGCAGAATGCAATTTGTAATAATAAGATACGCAAGGCTCCCTCGTAAACGCGACAAATACGTCGGCTGGATCGAAGGCTTAGAATAATGAGTAGAATAAAATTTTGTATAACGTGTTGGGTAAAATCAGTGTTTATGATTATGCGAGAATATTATTGAATGAAGATTGAATGAGTAGAATGTTGCAACGTTGCTGCTATAAGAGCGCATAGCCGACGTAGCCGACATTAGACAACCTCAGACAACAGGGAAGATCATCTAGGTAATACAAGCTAACAATAACAATAGTATGGGCCCAGTTAGCAAACATTAACCAGCATTAGCAACAATTATGCATAATTTAGCCAGCTTTTGCCGACATTAGCCGCCATTGAACTAACGCCAGCCTACTTTAGTCAGTGCCAACCAGTTCCAATCTATGCTGTTGGTACGTGAGTGAATACTAAGGCGCTTGAGTATATATATCAGTGAACTGAAAAGAAATGCGGTCGCATAACGCCGGAGCATGGGGTGCTCGAAGGTCGAGCAATTCTTGAAGTGTGGCCAACAACGCTAGCATGCGCTGAGATGCACTTTCGCATAAACAACTTACATTTATCGATGGATCTAAAGGTTGGTTATTACCACAGAGCCACAATATTGGTTGAACTAAAGGTAAAATAAATGTTTAGTAATAATTCATTGAAGCTTACTGAGCAAAAAAAAAAAAAAAAAAAAGCGGTTCCTTGTATACTTTTTAAAATATACTCGAGATCTATTAGCTATTAGGTTAATTGGAAAGTGTAGCGGTGTTTTGTACATTTTTTAAGTAATGTCTTTTTCGGCAAGCAACTACAAAATCGGGGGGACCCTTAAGCTTCGCCTTTAAGACCTGAACGCGACAGCGTTCAGGTCTTAAAGGCCCCTAGTGCTTACTTTGATCACTTAGTATGCTATACCGGGTGTTCAAAGTTAAGCTTTATGGTTTTCTTAAAATTCGGCACTGGGAAGAACATGAAAACCACCTTTGCAGATAACTTATATATCCAGGCAAGGATGTTTATATTGAAAAGTTGAATGCAGTCGCGTTTATACACAGTTCCACTTGGAAGAATTTTACTAGCATGTCTGTGCTCCGAGATATCCCGCTGCAAAATTTAATTGTGGTTTTCATGATTACGCATGCAGGGCGCTGTGGATCAGCGGAATGTTCCTCCCCGATGTGACGAACAGTCATTGCTTGCCATCGCCAGCCAGTAGCAAAATGGTAACCGTTATCATCTTTGCCTGTGCCTTCGACCCGTTGTCAGACTAAACGACGCACGCAACTGCAGCGGCACACCGGGGAGGATTTAGCGCCACTGCTGACTGTCTTGCATGCGTAATCACGCAAACCACAATTAAACTTTGGAGCGGGATATCTCCGGAGCACAGACATTCTAGAAGAATTCTTCGAAGTGGAACTGTGTATAAACGCGACTGCCTCATACTTTTCAATACAAACATGCTTTCTTGTTGCAGTCACTAAACAGTTAATTATTGAATCTGAGTTAACTGGGCACCTGAGAGCGATAATTATTGTCTCACTTCGTTTCCCCCCTGGATGTAGGTATAAGTTATCTGCAAAGGTGGTTTTCATGTTCTTCCCAGTGCTAAATTTTAATAAAACCATAAAGCATAACTTTGAACCCCCGGTATAATGGGTAGCATGCTTTAAACCACGAGCAATTATGCGCGGGAAATGCTTTCGAACTTGCTATGCACCCACTACGTGGTATACGCGCATTAACGTGTGTGCCTTTTGTAATGGGTGGCCGGCTTTGAACCATGATGTCGTTATGATATTCACATCTTCTGACGCCGGATGGCAATGTACGCTTGTACCACGCAATATTACTTCGATATTACATGTTGTATTGTGACGCCTGTATACAGGACGCGTGTGTTTGTAAAGCATGAAAGTTATTTTCCCTGCATTTCCAAGCAGAGGAAGTTCTTTTCAATGTAATTCCAAGCAGAAGAGCGGCTGTGTGGTGGAACACCTGCTTGCCATGCAGATGGCCTGGTTCGATCCTCCCTCGAACCCGGAAATTTTATTATTTATTTTAATTGCACCTTTCTCGATTTTTAGGTCATGGACAAAATGATGATTTTTCACTCACAACCAACGACGCCGCCGCCGACGCCGACGCCGGAATTTCTGCGAAACGAGCTCTTTAACGCTGTCGCGTTAAAACGTGGAACAAAGAAGTCTCAGCTTCGCCGCAAAGGCGAAGCAATGCATGCGATAGCAACAAATTGGAATGTTATACGCAGAAAGGCAAGCACCTCGATACTTCTAGCGCACTGCTCAACCACATATATGACGCACGAAAAGAACACACAAGTATATACTAGATCAGAACAGGTATACCCTTGTAAACCTGCGCTCATACTGTGTATACCGCTCGTCCTGTGTTACCACTTTAAAGGGCGTCGTAGCCGCTACCATTGTGGACTCCGAAATGCTCTAAGGGAAGCACGGATATGTAGCACGGAGGCATACTTGGCGGGACCTGAGAACAGTGGGCAGCAGCGGCGGCAAGCTACTGGGCGGCGTTTCGTAGGTTCGTGTGTAGCATCTCCATACCCATTGTATTTCAAGAGACGTTTATTTTTAGCAGTTGCCACGCTGCGCCCCACGCCACTCTACATGCTCACAGACGATTGACCTCCCGCAGCCTCAGACAAACGCGGCGGCAAGTACTACGTGGTCTGGAAGCAGACAACAAGATATAGGAAAGGATGCTCCTCCGTGTTTAAAAGGACACGACATCGTGCTATGCACAGATAACAAAGGACAGCTGCTGTATCAGACAGCGTCGCGACACCTGCAGAGTCTCTACCTTTACGGCGACTATACAGTGCATTGTCATGGTCGGTCAATCACGTTTATCTGACGGCTAAATAGCTGTGTGAAACATTGGCGTGCTTCATGTTCTTCTTGTCCGCATAAGTACAATCCCTTTTATTACCTTTTTTACTTGTCATCAAACTCGCGCCGGAATTTCATGTAGGGGCAATAGCTGCCTCCCCGAGGCGCCGCCGTGCATAGAAAGTGACCGATCTGCCGCGTTTGGATGGGCAGTCACGCGTCCGCGTCAGTGTTTCGCAGAAAGAAAAAAAAAAGAAAAAAAAGGAAAGAAAAAAAAAGAACACGCACACAAATTTTCACGGTGTTCGCTAACTGAACAAATCAGTGATGAGTGTTGACCGTATAATATAGCATGCTAGTAGTTTATCAGCCCAAGTCTTTAGCAGCCCGAATCTTCAGCAGTAATAGTTCGTCCAAAGCTGCCCGTCAAAATGCAATTTCACCTGTGCTGATACCTACGCCAACAAGTCTTGATCACGGTGTATTGTTTAAAGCTGACCTTTAGTTGAGGATTACACGAGAATAAATAATTTGACCCACAAATTAACCTAGCTGGGACAAGAAATCATCTTGGGTGGTATCGCGCACTGGTGGTTCGCAATGTGAATTGTCCAGCTAATTGGCAATTTATTGAGGAGACTACGATGTTACTTATGGGAATTTCGCGTGCAGGACAAACAAATCTGAGCATAAAGCCATCTTGGCACTTATTTTCGGAGGACGTGGGAACTATACATCATAGATCTAGGCACTATATACGGTTTTCAAGTGAAAGTGGTTGCATTTTCCCCTACAAATTTTGTGACAATGAACAGCTCGTATGTGGAAGACATTTTTTTTTAAAAATTCAGATTAAGTGTTGTTGTGACCATAACCTTAACATTGTTCCAATAATGCCTCCGGTATCAAAATGTCTATTGGACACGCGAACGTATTTCTATTTAAACTAGGACACGAGTTCGATTCCCGGCCACTGCGGCCTCAGTTCAATAGAGGCTAAATTCAGAGAGCACCCTTGTGCTTAGAAGAACCTCGAGAACACCACTTCGCTGTGTCTGATAGTGATATCGTGGTTCTCGTTCGTAACACGTACACCAGCAATACTACTACTACTACTACTACTACTACTACTAATAATAATATTCTATATTATTATTATTATTATTATTATTATTATTATTATTATTATTATTATTATTATTATTATTATTATTATTATTATTATTATTCGATTCAAACAATAACCTAGCAGTATCTCATCGCGCGATGGCGTAGTTCAACTTGGGCTGGGAAACAGAATAAGACTGTTTTCGTCGACGCCCGCACATTCATAGTGGCAGCCACGCACACAGCCAGAGTTAAGTACTACCGCTATGACGAATAAAAAAAAAATTGGGTGACCCTTAAGCTTCGCCTTTAAGAGTTGAACGCGCTTGCGATATCCTATCCCTAGTGCATAAGTGCATACTATGTAATGGGCAGCATGCTTTAAACCACAAGCAATTATGCGCGTGAAATGTTTTCGAACTTGCTATGTGGCCACTACGTGGTCTTAAGGGAATACGCGCAGTAACGTGTGTGCCTTTTGTACACCGTGGCCTTTTGTAATGGGTGGCTGGCTTTAAACCACGATATCGTCGTGATATTCATACGTTCTGACGCCCGATGGCAATGTACGCTTGTAGCACGCAATATTACTGCGATATTACATATTTTATTGTGACGCCTGTATACAGGACGCGAGTGTTTGTAAAGCACGAAAGTTATTTTGACTGCATTTCTAAGCAGAGGAAGTTATTTTTGCTGTGTTTCGAAGCAGACGCGTGGTTGTGCAGTAGAAGACCTGCTTGCCACGCAGACGGCCTGGTTTCGATTCTGACTCAGGCCCGGAAATTTTTTATTATTTATTTTATTTGCATCTTTCTTGATTGTTCGGTCACGGACAAGACGATGATTTTTCGCTCACAACCAACGACGCCGACGCCGACATTGACACCGACACCGTCGCCGACGCCGGAATTTCTGCGAAACGAGCTCTTTAACGCTATCGCGTTAAAACATCGATGTCACCACACGTTAAGTCACGCTGAGGTCAAAGAAATACAAGGATGCACCGCAACACACCCTGTAGATAGCGTTTAGTACAATTATGGTGTCCCTTTCTGTAGCTACGCGACGCCACAGCGCGGCAATCGCGGACGATATATGATCTCCTCTCATCTAGTTATAGGAGAATTTCGTGAGCACCAGGAAAGTATTGAAGATGCCTGCTAGTACTGATCAATGCAATCTTTTTCCACCGCGAGATTAGCTGTATAGTCACCGACGCGGGCCGCACACGTGAATGAGCGGCATGAAGTTTTGCGGCAGACCCTCAGTCGACGAATCGAACCTATAAGCTTCAGGTTTGCTTCGTAAACTCAATGTGATGATCACTAAGTCAGGTTGGGAACTTATCGTCTTTGTTCACTGCTAGTGCGAAACACCATGCCTCAAGGCGCTGGCTGTCGCAAACATACACATCCATGAGTGATATAGTGAACCATGGGTAGAAATTTTGTCGTGGACTATGAATAAGCGCACAGTGCGAATAAATGGACAGTTTTATGAATTCACTGCATGATTTCGGCGCCGTTTTTGTTTTCGAAAGAAAGGGAGATAGCGGTAGTCCGTATTGGAGAGTCATGTTGGAAATTATCAACAAGTAGCCGCTAACTAAGCCGAACAGTAAAGTGATACTCATAAGTGGGACGCTGATTAGATTCTGTGATACGACAGCGTGGTCTCCTCTGCTGAAAGTGAGTCCCAAAGGTGCGTTGTACAAGCGATTTTTTTAACATAATGTTACTTTGTAATGAAACGCACATTCTATCTGAACTATTGTAGACCATTCAGCTTTGCTGACGTTCATGAACAAAGGGACCTGGCCATCCATCCATAGACTTTTTTCCGTGTTTTGAATTATTTGTAGCCTAGCGTCCATGTTACTTTCTTTCAAATGTTCTTTCCTATTTCTTTATTTCCATATTCATTTCCGCTATTAATCCCCTCTTCCCGAAAGGGTAAGCAGGTGTTGCACCTCTCCTGGTGGTAGGTGTCAGCCTAGTCTCTTTATTTCCTCTGTGTCCATGCGTGTCTGTGTGTGCATATCTCAGCATGAATAACGACAGTTTCTGTACCCATACCAGTTTGGGGTCGCGTTTGTCGGGGTGACAATCTGTTAGTATTTCTCTGATTTTCTTTTCACGCGGATATAACGTAGTCCAATCTGTCCTTTTTTTTTTCTTGTTTGTTGAGGGAAGAAATACGTTAAGCAAATTGACTCGTTCAAGATCACTCCATGAAGACGCATGTGGTAATGTGACCCCTTGTTGAGTGCAGATGGTTAATGAAATGCTCATTCAAATGGCTGATGAATGTTTGCGTATAGCGCAGCTGTTGTGGCAGATGTGCTAACAGCGAATTTTTGTGCTTTAATACAGGGGTCTCAAACTCACCTCAGCTAGCGGGACAAACTCACGGAATGGCCGGGATTGTGAAGAAAATTGGAGAGGGGGGAGGTGGGGGCCGTTATTTCAAAGCGCGCTTTCCGCATATCTTATATATAGGTCCTTTATGACGGGGATTTGATGTCAGCTTTAGAGAAAGATATCGATAACGATCTCGAGAATAACTAACATCTCTACAGCTATCATAAAATATAGCGTTTTTGTTTCACGGTTATGTTTCAGCACATCGTGAGCGCATGGAGGGCCTGACGAAAAAAAAAAAAAACGAAACATTGGCGATACTTGCACTAAGGCCTGCAAGCCTTGAAACAGTGAAAACTGGACGATTCTGAAGAGTAATCTGGTTGCTTCTAGGTTGCTTCTAGGCCTTGGCTAGGTGATGAGGGTTGTTTCTAGGTTGCTTCTACGTCGCTACTAGGCTTTAGTTAAGTGATGCTAGGTTGTTCTTACGTTCATTCTCAGCGCAGAGAGGTTCAAGTTAAACCACAGACAGTCACAGACACGACATGGACCCGTCGTCGTCGGCAGAGGCCTTCCATCGCTTTGGGGTCTTGTCGCAGCTGCCGCTGCGCTTCCCGTTCCCTAGTATCCTCTCGTTGCACGTACTCGGGGCCTTCGGCTTATCGCCGTCGCTTCACAGGTATTTGTTGGGTTAACTGTTGCCTTTTTTTCATTTTTAGAGGACCAGTGGACAGTAGCGGGATTTACTCAGTTTCTGTGGCGCTTTTACCCAGTTTTCGGTACGGGGTGAACAAGGAACGATTCGCGAAACAGCTTCGCCGTTTAAAATAATTAAGGCAGCTTCGCACTAGTGCTGCCAAGCCCGAAGGAAATGCGCAACTGGGCAACTTTCTCTGTTTCTCTTCGGTTTTCTCTTTCTTTTTTTTCTCCTTTCCAGCTTTTTCTGTCGTTTTTTTTTCTGCCTTTATTACTATTTTTATCATTATTTTTTCCCTTTCATTATCTCCATATTTCTCGCTTGCTTCCCCTTTTTTTTCTATTTTATATGTGCTTTCGCCGGCGTTTCACCAAGTGATGAATTGAATTTTTTTTATTGAATTTTATTGACGTAAAATAATTTACAGAAATACAATATTGTAATTAATGCATCTGAATCCCTAGCCTAAGGCTAGTTGAGATTCATTCAAAAGTAAATTATGAAAAAAGGCATGTCACTGACAGAAAAAGAAGTATACAAACACAAATATGTCACTAAAATTTTGACACTTGGAAAACTGACTATAACATGATGTTTTTACAGAGTTTGGCGACTGATCAAAGATGTGGGCAGAAAAAAAAGGCAAAAAAAACAAAGATATGTAAGAGAGCGTATAAGTAGAGCATATCAAACAGCAAATCAATAAATGAACACATGAAAATAATTTACTGACATTAGGGTACTGTGAAAACTAATTATGGCATATTATGTATATGGAGAGCACAACAATAACGCATATGGACAAAACGAAAACATGTTTTATACAAACTCACACATATATAAAAAACGTAAAGGAGCTTATACAAAGATAAATGTAAAGCACGCAACATGATTATACACGGTAATGAATTTAGTATCGTTGTTTCTAGCATTCATACGTTGGGTGTCCATATGTTACTTAAAAATATTTTTTCAGCGCGAAAGAAAAATTCTTATTTTGCTCTAGTTCTTGTGGAAGGTTATTCCACATGGTGACTCCATTAGCTGTAAGCTTTCTGTTACCGTATACGTTTTTTGTTTGCTGAGTGAGGTAGTTTCGTTTTTACTTTGTTACGGCTTTCATAACTTGAACATAAGAAATGTGATGATGAAAGTGGATAATTGGTGTTAATACTAGAATGGACCATAAGTGCTGTTTAATAATTTATTAGCCAGCATACGACAACATACGACAGCACACGACCGCCCGGGCCCCTAAAGAGCTCCGCATTTAAAATGCTTGAGACCGGTCGCATATGTGTAAATCATCAACATACTTATTAACAAAATAGAAAATGAAAAAGGATACACCTGCCGTGGTGGTCTAGTGCCTGTGGTTCAATACTGCTCCACCGCTGACCGCAAGATCGCGGTATTGAACCCCGGCCCTGGCGGCCGCATTTCGATGGAGACAATACTAGAGGCCCGTGGGCTTAGATTGCGGTACACGTTAAGGAAACCCAGGTGGTCGAAATTTGTGGAGCCATCCACTAAGGCGGCTTCCATAATTATACTGTGACGTTCCAACATAAAAGTCCCCAACAATTATTAAAGAAAATAAAAATAATAAGTCTAAGAACGTCATGTGGGCTGGGCGGCAGGAGGCCCGCGGGCAGCTGGTTTGTGTCCCCAGTTTTAATAAATAGGTTCATTCACAACGCGCACTTATGCCAATTAAAGAACTTACGAGAACTCACGTGCCTTCGCTATTGGAGACTGTTCAAGCGTACCCGTGCCTCAGTCTTGCATATCACGCCATTCGACCACTGCTCTCTAATAAATGCCAAGTAGGAGCTTCCCTTTTCCTGGTGCGAAAACGACGCAGGAAATATGCGGCGAATTGATAACACTGCTATCCGTGTTGCTGGCTAACTTACTCATGTACCGCTTCACATTGATGACCGCGCCTTTCTGCATGGTGTTCTACACTGGAAGTGAATAATGAAAAGGTTACGTAAATAGCATAGCGATCATGCTAATGAGTTGCCGTTGTGAACCTGTAGAGCACAGAAAATGTATTGTACATATCTCCTTCTATTCAGTTGTCACCTTCCGCTAGCGTTTGAAGAGTCCTCGCCTGCATCCCTCACGGAATGTGGGTAGGGAATTCGGTCACCTTATATATCCTTAGTTAACGTGTGGTCCCTGGCGCAAATATTCAAACAAAAAATAAGGCAGCTACGCACTAGGGTTGCAAGTCTGAAGGAAGTGCGGAGCTGGGTAGCCTTCTTCGTTTCTCCTTATTTTTCCCTGTCTTTATTCCTCTGTTTCTTTGTTTTTATCTCAATTCTGTATTTGCTCTCTTTTTTTTTTCTTTCCATTTCTCTTTGTTTCTATCTTTCTCCTTCTGCCCTAGCTTTGTCTCACTCTCTCTCTCTCTCTTTCTCGCTTGCTTCCTCTTTCTATGTATCTTTCTCGCTCTCTCTATTTCTGTATTTCTCATTCCTAATATGCTTTGTTTTTCTCTGTTCTCTCTTCCTTTGCCTCCTCCTCACCTTTACTTCCCTTTTCTACTTCTTGCTATAGTGCCTAGTGCCCACCGACGCACCAGCTGCTGGTGGCGAACTTGCACATAACTCTTGGGAAATCATGCAGACGGCCGCTGTAGTTATCTATACGTCGTTGTACTTGTTTCTCCGCTCCGTTCACGCTTTCTGAGTGAAATAAGCCGAAACTTCAAAGGATGTCGAATAACAATTGTTGTGCGGCGGATCTTGCTCAAACACCCACCAAAGCTTCGCCGTAACGCGGTTTTACTTCTTTCCCGCGAGGCCTCATGAGCAAGAGCGACGGAAGCAATAGGTCGCCGCCGTTCGTTGGGAAAACCCAGCCCCTTCGTCATTGCCGCTTCTTGTACCCATTCTTTCGTTGTGCCATATCGGTACTCGTTCGATGCAGTCGATCACGTTGACACGGGTAGGCGAGGAAGGTAACCCACAGCCTGTGCATGTTTTGGTTCGGTTCAACCGCCGTGCAAGGGCACTTCGCTCAGGTTGTGAATGCACTTCGCTCTTGACGAATATTTACCATGTTGCTCAAGCTAGGGGCGCACTACTCCACAGGTTCGTCATGCTTTGTATTAAAGTTGCTGAAGCTCGTTCCAAGTATTCTTTTTGTTGGTTTTTATGCGGCTGACCTATGCTTCTCTAACTTTGCCGGCGCTTCGTCGGCTTTAAATGTACCGTGTGGATTCTCTCCGTTACATTAAAAGAGAAAAGTACCCATACAACAGCTTTGTACGGGTTCAAGCAGGTCACTAAAATAATTTCAAGTTTTGATAACTTCCGCGGGTGTAGGGTAGTTTTACGAACACAGCGGAATGGCATCGGTGGTATAGACCAGAACACAGTGAGTTCAGTGTGTGTGCCGCCATACTTAGGCAGCACGTCGTGCCATCTGTCGCAGCGCGGCGAAGCAGCACCCTGAACTGCCAGGCTCTCTCTCTCTCTTTGTGTCTTTCATTCCCCAATCCCCTTCCCCACGCAGAGTAGCAAGTCAGCGATTTACACACGCCGGCTAAATTCTCTGCTTTTCAATAAAGAGCTCTCTCTCTCTCTCTCTCTAGCACACGCTCCGCAAATCAAAGATTCAAACGCGAAACTTCCCATCCAGAGTCCGGCTGCAAGCATGTTTCGCGCTTTTCCTCTCCTGGAAATTTGTGCTGTTTTGTTGTGAAACGTCGAGAAGACCTTGCTCGAGAGTGCGGAATGTGTGCAGGACGTGCATTGCGGATTGCGGAAGCAACTTTATCAGGTACGTACTACCACGCTGGAAAGAAACGCGAACAGCGGAAAGCGTGGCTTTCGATTCAGTCGAACTGCGACATGCCTTGACTGTCGCTAGGCAATACTTGTGCTTTCAGCCAGCGTCACCGTAGCGCTCGAATCCCGCTCCGGCTTGCGCTCGTGCAAATGTGTTTTTCATTTGCCGGTCATGCCTGGCACTCGGAACACACACACACACGCGGTGCGAAAGTGCCAGCTAGAACACGATTTTATAGTACTCCGGTGACGCCGGCTGAAAGCACAGATTCGCCTAGCGAGAGTCAAGGGGGTCGCAGTTCGACTGAGTCGAAAGCCACGCTTTCCGCGCTGTTCACGTTTATTTGCATCGCGATAGTACGCCATTACATTTGTACTAAACGTGCGCAGTGTGCCTGTACGCGTGAGTCGTAATATCTCCTATTATTGGCATGCGGCCTGCAAAAAGAGTATGACAATGACTTGGTACCGCGTACTATAAAAGCATACTGAACGCAAATTACTTCTGTAAAGCGAAATAGCTGGCGTCACGCTTGTATACACACAGTAAGTGCACTTACTCGTACACTTTTACTGGGCGAATAGTTTTTCCTGTTGATTGTAATTATCCACCAGCGGTGGAGCTCGGCGTTTTTCGTTGCGGATGGAAATCTGTGCAATCTGAAAACACCGCACCGGCCTGATTCCCGCGTCGTGTTGTGATCTTCGCAGACAGTGCTGAGTAATATCTTCCTCTTGCGCTGATTGTTCTTGCATCCAAAGACGCTGTAGTGGTGCCCAGACGACTTCTTGCAAATGGGAGCAGCGGGAATAGGCGCTTTCTCATATCTTAAAGCCCCAGAGACGCCGCTTGCCATGTTAACTTGGCCAACAGATACACGCCTTGGCAGTTCAGAACAAAATGGCATTTAGGTGCGAGAGTATGCTGCCGGTGGCCTAGGCGCCTGGGTTCGAGATAGGCGTGTTCTGGTCCCTAGCGCTAGCTCGCTCTTTTATTCACCCGTACGTCTGGCGACTTCCTTAAGGGGGATATCCACCTCTATTAATAGTCTCAGAATTGTTTCTTTTTGGAGCGACATTCAGGGTAATTACAAGCAGTAGCGTAGCCAGAAATTTTTTTTCGGAGGGGGGGGGGGGGGTTCAACCATACTTTATGTATGCTTGTGCGTGCGTTTGTATGTGTGCGTGCATATATACGCAAGCAAAACTGAAAAAATTTCGGGAGGGATCGAATCCGTGACCTTCGGGTCCGCAGCCGATCCCCCTAACCGCTCCACCGCTGCGGCGGACTACCACGAACATGTTTTATACCGGGTTCCTCCAACAATTGACTCAGATTATTGCCGTACCAGAACTGACGTCCGTAAAAGGGCACGCTGGTTATTCAGAAGTATCGGAAAAAGAATTGGCTGAATTAGCCGAGCGTTGAATCGAACCTCCGGCTGCGTGGCTTTCGAACACAGAAGCCAGAGAAGCTGGAACTGCGCCGCGACAGTAGTCAACGCGAGGGCGTTTCTCGTCGCGAACACGTTGTATGTGCTTCCATATCTTGAAAAAGACGGCGCCATCATCTATAGGAGCGGTGCAGCGAATTAAGTACTGCGCGGTTTCAGCGCTGCGCGGCTCGCTGATGACTTCGTTGGCCGAACGAGGCACATTCCAGCGGGAAGCACATCTTCACGCGTTCGAGGCTCACACCACTAAATGCGCCTCTCGCATTCATTAGGCTGATCCTGCCGAAATGTATAAGACAACCAAAGGCATTTTGGAGTCTGATCACAATGATCTGCAGATATCTGGAATCGGGAGTCAACATTGCCGCATCTACGTCGAAGGCGGCCATGCAGCAATACGCACTGTGCAAATTGCACTTGTTGACGTCCACCTGAGCTGTAACTACTTCTATGGAGACACATTTCACGTTTGTGTTACGGACGATTCCTGAGCTATAAGGATCACATTCAGTAGTCATTCATGTCTTGTACTGGTAGTTAGTATTGCTGCTCTCTTAGAATAACAGAGAGCTGAGCTAGTTGGCACGTATTAATTCCAAAAGACAGGGCGCAAAACACCGACATAAGAGGGTAATCAAGCCACCCATGTGGTGTTTTGACTTTTTTTTGTGTCCGTGTTTGCAGGCCCTGTCTTTTGAAATGATAGTTGTTCGCGCTTCCCACGATTCTTACTCGCTATGCGTCTATCTGCTGTGTTAGGGACAAGCATGTTCGCACCATTTTCACTTGAATGTAGTTGAGACATTAAAGCGCTCGTGGAGCATACACATATGAGGTTTATGTCCTTCTGGCGTTAATTACGCCGATTCTATTCGATTCTCCACACTAAAACTCATTTTTACAAAGATGCCGTACTCGGATTAGCTCTCGCGGATCGCGTCCGCGGGCAGAACGACGTGTCGAACAACAATTTTTGGCGCCCCTCGCCCTTTTACAGCCAAAGCTGTTATGAGATCACAGCAAGGGTCGTTTCTGCGCCGTAGTTGTCCGCCGCCGCCGCCGCCGCCGCCGCCGCCGGTGTCCGTAACCAATATCTCACGAAATAAGAAAAAAACTAAATGAATAAAAAACACCTCTGACAGAATGGGGAATCGACCCCGGGTCCTCTGCGTGGCAGCCCAGCACTCTACCACTGAGCTACGCCACTGCTTGAAAATGCTGTGCAAACTGACCCTAGGCAGGCTTCATATCGGGTAAGGAATCGGGTTAACGTGTGTTGTAAAGCGTTTTAGAGCAGTAAAGAACCAGGCGTCACACAATGCGAATTGCGTAACGAGTAGGTCGTTCAATGCTCCAACCCATTACAAGAGCCTGAGGCCTAATTCTTCATCGTCGTCAGCCGCAGCATCAACAAAGTGCACATAATTCGTTACAAGAGTGTAGCGGGCACCGCACTTTTCTGAAGAATGACGAAGAATGGCATAGTAGACGCTTCCCCACAACACAAAAATTATGATGATTTATAGCGTAGTGGGTACCATGCAAGTGGGCTTGTAGTAGTTGCCCCAAGAGTGTTTAAAAAAGGCTAAAGGCTGCTCTCCCAGCTTTCGCTGTGGCTGTGCTGTGCCTTCTGCGCAGGCCTGGCGGTTTTTTTGCCACCGCTGATGCCTCTTTGAAGATTGTGGCACTCCTCACCAACCATTGTGCCACTGCACTTCCCACAATTCATCAGGCTGCTTTCTTTCATGACGAAGAGATCGCGCTATCATTGTTATCAGCAGTTGCCTTTTGGACTCGCTGTGCGACAGACGAGCGTCGTTCGCTCGGAGGAGAAAGAGCCGGAATTCCAAGGGACATCAACGCGCCCAGAAGCGCGAATGAGTGCGACAACGACGTGAAGCCGCTGTCGCAGAACGCGCAGCCGCAGCCGCTAGGTTGCTAGGTTTCCATCTTCACAGCAGTGGAAGGGGCTCTGAATTTTTTATGCTGCATTTGGAGAGCGTACAGAATTTTCCAAGGCTGATTGAGGTTCGCACCAAACCTAGGTGTTGGAAAATTACGTGGCACCATCAACATAAAATTTCTTGGTGATGTGAATATACTAAGGTTCTTTCTATGCTTGAGATTAGCGCGTGCATCTGTGAGGGAATGGAATCTCTGCTAAATACCATACCAGTCGACTGCTATACATTTATCGAAGATATAGATGCTCGATGGACATGCATATGGTATTTTGCGAACGAGCTGCCGCGTTCGCCTGCAAAACTGTTTATTGGTTGGCAGTGCTGGAAAAAAGCGAAGTGCGTGGAACTGGCTACGTATCTAAATGCACCTATGCTGGATGATAATAAATTCAATTCGATCGAAGGTGCTTGCCACTTAACATACAATTTATTGTGTTGTTGCTGGCTAGAGAAAGAAAAATGGAATTTCATGGCGGCACGCTTAGTGGAGCGCACAGGTTCATCAACCGTTCGTGCTCTAAGCGCGTCAGAACTTGTTAGCACTTGTATGCACTTTGAAAAAGCAATTTACAGGTGCACACGCGCACGCACAAGAAAAGCTAGAGTTCAGGAACCCTAGCCCTAAGCCCAACGCAAAAGAATGCACATGGTCGTATCCGTTGGGCGGCGACAGCCAGAGCCGACACTCATCTCATCGATAGTTATGGCCTCCAGAGGTGCTTTTTTAAATTAAGAACATCTGTAGAATTTTATCAGAAAATACCTAAATGCCTTGTAGTGAATAGGAGCAAGACAATACGCTCGGGCCTGTGTTGCTGTGTGCGTGATATGCGCTCCTGTCGGACCGGCGCTATTTTGGCTGCACAAGACCTCAGTGCTTTATCAATAAACCGCCATACGACATCTGGTGGAGGTTTCTGCAACTCTGACCTCAACCTGGTTCTTCGGAAGCAAACATTGCTAACTGCTTCACACAATGAAATGGCACAGTACCAAGAATCAGCCCGGCAGTGAGATGCCCCCAGTTACCCGCCACCAAAGAGGAGAGGCCACAAATCACTTTCCTCAACCTCTCGCCCACGTCGCCACGATATACCGTTATTACACTCGCTCACCCCCTCCTGGCTGCGCATCTCAACAACCTTCTACTCAAAAGGATTCGTGCTGGGGCCGGGAAGGAAGAGAGGCAACGAGCTTTCCTGGTCTAAGTACACATGGCATACACACAAGTTCACCGCACACAACACCGGTCATACGAAATTATAACAAAGGAATACAACACTCGTGACATGCAACACAAAACACATAAGGAAAATAATTGTAATACAGCGACACCATAAGCAAAAGAAGGTAGAGTCGTTAATCCGCGCAATGTCTCAATTTCGCTGCCTGCCACTTCGCAAAGTTCGTCAGAATAGAAAGGGAGAAGTTCATCTCACGAGTGAGTCCGTCTTGTCGCTATCCCACGGGCTGGTTGTTCGAGCCGGAGCTCGCAGGTTGTTGTCGCAGTCGCTGCTGTAGGGGGCCGAATCGGTCGTCGCCGCGCACTTCGCGCTCTCAGCGTCGCTGTCATCTTCTAAGTCTTCATCGTCTCGTCATCATCTCCTTCGTCGTCTCCCTCAGTCATCTCCATCTTAGTCCTCTTTCAACACCTCCCAATCATTCACCTCATCGTCTCTCGTCGCTATCTTTTCTACTTTACCCTACCATTCTTCCTTCATCTCATCGACTCTCATCGCTCTCTCATGATTCTCATCGCACCATCATGATTCGCATCGCACAACCCCGATCGTGGTCCCGTGGTCCCTTTTCGTAGGACCCGACTCCACCTCTCCGTGGCACCTCCGTGGCACTTAACCAATCGTCGCTATTGACACGACGTTTTCCCTTGTCGGTCGGCGCGTGTCAGCCGGACGACCGCCCTCGTAGCCTACCGCCACGTAAAACTCTCTCTTGCAGCAAAGTGTACAAACAAAATCTACAAGCTCAAAAATGAGAGAGGGCAACGGGCCGGCTGTTCAAAGACGCGTGGGTGGCCAGGAGACAAAGCGCGCCGTTCCTAATGGCGAACGCATAATGTCTTGAGTGCTGTGTAGAAGAGCCTCTGGCCTTCCCCATCGCCCCGGTCTCCCCCTGCGCCCGACGACCAGATGTCAAGGTCGGGCTTCAGCGCGTGTCCCGGCGTCTTCCGACGACTTCCCGTTGTCGCCGCTTCCCTTTCCTCGAGTGCCGCCGACGGCCGTTCACGGAGGACGCGGTAATGATCGCCGCGAGCTGCAGAGGCAGCGGCGTCGCAGGAAGAGAATCAACAAAAGGCGCCCAGCTGCACCCATGCCGTGAAACTGAAGGGTGCGCAAGGCGCCCTGCGATGGCTGTCGAAAAAAGCTTCAAAGAACGCCGCCTCGAAATGCGTCTTCGTCGCCTCGGGTTCTTCTTTTAGTCGAGGAGCGGGTTAAGGAAATGGGTGTAAACACTGCACGACGCCTGTGGTCCGGTCAGCGTCCGTTGGGACGTCACAGCAGCACCGTGGCTTCCGGCTCCAGCGGCGCGCCGTCTAGCGATGCCGTGACCCTCTTATCTTTAGCGGAACGGGTGAGGCTGACGTGGAAAATTCGTTTTACAGGTATAAGGGCGTCAGTGAGACCAACAACTATGATGACCCGGCCAAAGAACGTGTCGTCATCTTCTCTCTTTCTGATGTTGCTAACCTCTAGATTCACAATACGAGCTCCATACCTGGTCTGATTTCAAGACAGCGACCGAAGAAGTCTTCGGTCGCCCGACTTTAACAAAACTGTGTGCTAAACAACGTCTACGCCAGCGTGCTCAACAGCCAGGTGAGACGTATACGAGCTACACATAGGATGTAATAAACATTTTCTCCACGTCAATACCCCCATGAACGAAAAAGAGAAAGTGAATCATATCCTCAAAGGCATCGAGGAGAAGGTATTTAAGATGCGCCTTGCGCGGAACCCTGCTTCTGCCGCCGACGTCGTTACTCTTTGCCAGAGTTTCGATGAGCTGCTTCGACAACGGGTCCTTGCGCGCAGCGCTGTCGCAGCTGCCGAACCACTTTCGAGCCTCACGCTTACCTGAAACGCCAAAATTGCATAACACGCGAAAATTGATCCTTGGCATCGAATGCAGCACAAGTGATGCAAAAAATTATCATCATGAAGTGATGACGTCACCATATGAAGTAATCATGAGGTCACAGATCGACAAAGTTTTTTTATCGCCATCATAACGTCACAAATCTCAACGTCTGGCGTGACGTCACGTGACGTAACAACACATGATGCCGTCATCACATGACATCGTAGCTTGGTGGGAGGTGGGCTGACACGGAAACAGTTCAAAACCCCGGTGAGGTGCCTCCGATTCTGGAGGCAGCGCAAGGACCCGTTAGATGCGCAATGCTTTTGGAGGGTGGCGTGGCAGCATCAATACATCGACTATAACAAAAAGTTGGCTTTAGCCTTCGAGTTGTATTGCGTGATTGCACAAGGAATACTGTCAGTATTTTAACATGAAAGTGTTTCATGCCATGGTCCACCAAGACTTCAATGACGCATTGCCGTCACGGAAATGACGTCAAAAAATGCACGCGATGAGATAGCCATAGAGTCTCCTATAAATACACTAGAGGGGAACTCTGGCGCTAGTATCTGTGGGAGCTGCAACACACGGCGCTTCAGCCAGCATGGGAATCATGGGTAGTACACAGATTTGCCTAGTCTTGCCTAGTCTTCGTTCTTTTGGCTCCGTGTGGCCTGAATTTGCTTTGTCTCAACAGGAAGTTCAGCAAAGGTTTAGCAGTTACGCTTCGCCACCTTTACCTTTTTTAGGCTCACGAATTCAAATACGCTCACGAAGTTCACAATGGTCCATTCTTTCATCCGAAACAGAACGAAAACGCAACAATAAACAAAGCACAACTGCGTTCGAAGCCGGAAGCGCGAAGACTAGGCAAATTTGTGTACTACCCATCATTCCCATGGTGGCTGAATGATCGCAGCGCCACAGTTTCCTCTAGTTAATTTTAGGAAGCTCTATGGAGATAGCAAAGAAAAAAGTTCCGTCACAAGAAGTCTTATCCATGCCCTCTCGGTCCGCGACCGCAGCAGCCGGGCAGGGCTGGCAGTCGTATCGGGATACGATACATTATACTCCGAGAAGAAGTATCAGAGATACAGATGCAAGATACTATCACAACAATTGTATCCGTTACGATACTTGCCAATAGTATCTTAAAGTACTTCGACACATTTGCAAACTTGTTAAAAACCCGCATAATATAGTAGCGCACGCCTATGTACGAAAAGGTCGGCTTGAAAATTGCTTAAATTTGACCAATTTCATTTAATTTGAATGAAGCGTCTGTCGGTATCCGAAAAGTTTTGCCTTTCTTGTACAAATTACATAGGTGTACTTCCGAAAGAACCTAATACGGTTTGTTTTAGCTGCTTAAAGGGTCCCCAAACAACCTACAAAAAATACGAGAAAAAAAAAAAAAAACGAGCGCTTTATTTTCTCCCGGCGTTTCCCATTCTCGCGGCACAATTCGCGACGTCAGCAGTTTGTGCTCGTGAGGTCAGGATCAAACAAGCTCTCGATTGGTCGATATACGAGATTTATTTATTGTGAATTGTTTCGTACTGTGCATGGACATGCAGTCTCATACCCGTTCTGCCTTGGCTCGCATGACTATCATGTGCGATAAACTGATTTCACGGCGTTTTCTGCGTTTGCGACTGCGCAAGCAGAATATAGCAGCGTGTAGTCAAAAAGCGCGAAATCCTTACTGGCTCAACGCTTAGTGCTGACATTCTACGTGTTTTATGAAGAAATAAGGGACAAGGAGGAGATAGCGCTTGTAGGAAGGGTAGGGAAGGCGAGAAAGAAACTATTCTCTCGCCTTTGAACTAGGTGTGGTTTAGGTGTCCTTTAAGACACAGCTCTTTACAGAGTTCGCTGACAGCGGTTCTTGCTTGTAATTTTTTTTAATTGATGAAAGTCGATCCTCAACTTGAAGACAAGCTAGGGGGTTACCATCACCAGCCTCTCAAAATACAAAAAACGAGCCCAATATTCTCTCCTGGCGTTTCTCGTCTTTCTTGCGCGTTTGGATGACGCAGAAGAGTGATACCCGTGACGTCTATAGTGTACATGCTCTCGATTGGTCCATATATGCGAAATATCAGATGTGAATTGTGTCCTGCACTGTTTTGCCACGCAGCCACCCATCCTTTCTTCCTTGTCTCGCATTACTATCATGCGCGATCAACTGGTTTCACTTCATTTTGTGTGTTTACGACTACGCAAACGCCGATAACAGCGTGTAGCCGAGAAGCGGGAAATCCTGATAGGCTCGAGCGCTTAGTGCTGACATTGTTTACGTGGTTTTAAGAAATAAGTGGCAAGGAGCAAACATCGCCTGTGCAAAGGGTAGCGAACGCGAGGGGGAAACCACTCCCTCGTTTTTGAAACGCGGGGTGGTGAAGGGGCCCTTGAAACCCGATCACAATAAAAAAAAAAATGTGTGAACGCGTGTATGAGTATCAGCAGTATTACTGCACAAATCAACTCTGCGGAATGACGAAATTCGCGTAGTTTAGTGGCACACCGGCTTGAGAAGCGGAGTTCAGTGATTATTGTTCCGCGCGGTAGTGCTGCGATAGCAGTATCTGTATCTGAAGATACACGATTCATTATTGAATATATCGGGAATACAGATACAGATACTCGTATTGCGATACGTATCGCGATGCAGATACTAGATACCTAAAGAGTATCTAAGATAGTATCTAAAATACATGTATCTTCGATACTGTCTAGCCCTGCAGCCGGGCACGCTGTCCACTGCGCCACGGTGACATATTGTGGAGACTATATAAACGCGCCTTTTATATCTCACACTTTACCCTCACAGTGCTCTTGGTGGGTGGTGAAGTAATGTATCATGACCGTGGCCACGGCGATTAGCTCCTGCAATGCGTTGTTGCTACGCGTGCGTCCAATTCGGTATATTTCCAAAAGAAACGCGCAATTATATCAAAGCCTTAACACACCGTGAGGTGTCGACCTTAGCCCAAGCGTCGGCCCCGCTGATAGCACGATCTATACCAAACACAGCCCTGCGACGCGCACCCTGCTCGCCTGACTGTAACACCGCATTCCACGCTTACGCTCGCCCCGGGAAAATCACGGCCGGGCTCCAGGGGGAGACAAGGCGCGCGCTGCATTTCCCTCTAGTCCTACCGCGGTGTTCAACTCTTAACACACCGCGTGAAGACAACGTTACGCCAGGCTCTGCGTCCAATTTTCCATGCTTTTCTAGCTGTCATAAGACTTTCTCTGATTACGCTCTCACCGTTTACTACTAGCAGCTACCACAATTGTTTGTTCAGTCATTTATCATGGACGTTAGTCGTCGGGATGGAGATGTACCACCCAGCGTCATGGTGAGTGTATCCACGTTAAAACACCAATAGACGTTGTGCAAGCTCTCTTATATCATTGTACAGTAATCACTATGCGATTTCTGTAAGGACACGTTTTTCTTTCGTGTTATACTGATTACTATGACGGAGGGATCAACCATATTTTTTTCCTTGGTGCTCATGCCGCAATTGTTAACATAAGCTCACCCATTTGCATTGACTGAGTTATCATACGATTATACAACCATTTGATATCTAACTACGAAAGAGGATGGTTACACTTGCGAAAGATGCCCAATAAAAAAGCGTTGCTTGTTAATCGGTATAAAACCACCGCTTGTTAAAATGGACTAGTTTATATATCTACGGCACAGCCACTGCAGTTTCTCTTAACTTAAATATTTCGCTGAACTAAAAAGCGAGTTGAGCAATTGTATTATTTCGTCTTGCTCACTTCCTAGCGCATAGAATGCGGGAGCGAAACGTACGCAATTTCTAGTGAAGTAAGCGCAACTTCACCTGATTTAATGTAGCGAAGGCTGATTAAACGACGAAGGTGGTGGCATAAGCGCGCCTTTCCACCGCTTTCTCCAACGCTCGGCACGCCCTTCCTCCTCTCTCACTAGAATCACCTGTGGAAAGGCGCGCGCTACCGTTGGTCGACTCCATACACCAGGGCAGCCAATCGCGCTCCTACTCTCTACTTAGCTTCACTCTCTCCACGTCGCTACCCTTTCTCTAGCAGGTTGAACCTTTTACACTAGGCTTCCGTCTCACTCACTTAGCTTTACCCATGCGAGAGTGATTTTCCCGCTTGTCAGACTTCGCTTTTAGTAAACCTAAGAGTAAGAAAGGTAAGACTAAAATACAACGCAGAAAAAATTTGCTGATCGGTTTGGTTATTGTTGCTTGATTACTACCCCCACAGGCGGTATACGAATACATATAATACTAGAGCCGTGTAAACTTAAGTACAGAACTAATACACAAGTCAGTGCTGTGCAAGGCTAAGAACTGGAAGTAGAATGTACTCACATGGAAAAAGACACACAAAAGGTCAGGAAGGTAAGCAACAGAAAGGCGCTTCCTTTCATGCTTAAAAGTACCCTGTTTAGACCACTGAAATGACTCAGCAAGCCCCGCACTAGTGTGGTGTGCAGCAAGCGCAATACATGAGCTGAAATATATAATACGCGGTGGAAAATCGGACGGAAAACAAATGACGACATAGAACAAGGGAGCAGAAAAAAAAAAAAGCATATGGTGAAGTTCCCTGCATCATACTTTGCTTTTCCACGGAAGAAGCGCCGTGCTAATGTTGGCGACCACATTATAAAATGTCAAAGACACCTGAAGGTTGCTCCTCGGTCATATGTTTGCGCGTCTAAAGGTGCTGCTCGAAGGTCATTTTTCGTTATATATTTGTTTGAATAAATCTGCTGTTCGAAGGCCGTCGTAGGGATGGTCAATTAAAATTTTTAATCGATTAATCGTTAATCGTTCGTCGATTCAACCTTTAATCGATTAATCGTTTTCTGTGTGATGTTTTAATCGATTAATCGATTAATCGACCTTTTTGATGGGTGCTTTAAAAAGGATATATCATTGTTTGAGAAGCGTTACTTGTGTTAAATCTAGACCGAAGTCTTTCTATTAGACGCGCTAGAGGTCACATGTGCGCATTTGCGCCTTCGTGAAAAATCGCACTTTCACCCACTGGACACAGGGGGGCCCGTCGTCTTTGGGTGACGTGACGGATTGAAGGATCTGTGGCCATCATCCATGGGCGATTCGGCAGCAGGTTGTACTTCCTTGAAGCCTGCCTACTCGATGGCACCGAAATCGAAGGCGTTTTCGAGGACCAGAGTGGTCGAAAAGACGTACCGGTAACATGTAGCGTGGATAAGGGTTAGGAAATCCCACGAAAGGCAAAGCAGAAACGAGGAGAAAGAGGAAGTAAATAAGACACTCGCACTCGTAGGCACGGCATCTTTTCTCCATTTGTCTGTTGAATATTGCGGAACCCCACAGTAGTACTATAATTGCGGACTGACCTCACCTCTTACTTGAGGTCAGCCATGCGAAATTGCACAGGAACATACTGGACTTTAACAGACCATCGGTACAGGCATCTGCGGGAAGTAGAGCAACATGAGTTTTTGTCTGCTGGTTAGAATGAACGGCAGTTTGCTTGCTTGCTTGCTCCTCTATGCTGGCTCTCACCCCCTACGGGGGGATTGGCTTAGAAGCCGGCGGTTAAGCTAAGTGGAAAAAATAAGGGCTAGGCAGAGGAAAAAAAAAATAATTCTTTTTTTTTAAGTAGAATATGGTAATTTCTCGAGATACGATAACAAATTTCAATAACGACAGAGATTAATAGAATTTTTTATATACTTCAAAGTTATCCCCAATACATGATTCTTGAGTAGCTTAAGTTAATGCTGATTAATAATGAAATCCTCAATTTGGTTTGGTTCGGGAAGAAAGCTGAGCAATGACTTAGCAAGGTAATCTCCTTGTGTCACTCAGGAATTCGCAGAGGGCCCCGCAGACATTCCTGTTGCTGTATTCCAATGAAGCAGCCCCAAAGGAAAGAATATTTGGAGTACTTAGTGTACTTAGTGGTATTGCTAATTTTCTGAATAAAATTTCAAAGCACTTTTTTCTTTGGATTTTGAAACGGCGACAGCTTAATAGGAAATGGTCGATATTTTCAGGTTCCTTACAGCTAGAACACAGAGGGGATGGCACCAGACCAGACCTGTGTAAATAGAAATTAAGCGGTGGAATACGGCATCGTAATTTAGTGATGGGGACTTCCAGTTTACGCGTGGGACACCATTTATTATCCCATGCGACATGCAAGTGCGAAAATTCTGGGTTCGGTATTGTAACTTTGAATAAATCTTCAAGAAGAGAAAATTTCCTGAACCTCGCCGCTGTAACATAAGCTGTAGGAGGTATGACCGGCAAAATTAGACCATCAAGGGATATTCGCGCGAGTGAGTCAGCCATATCATTTAGATATATACCGCGATGCCCTGGCACCCATATCAATCGCACTAGTCGCATGTATGCATGGATTAATGCTTTGAATGTATTTAGTACCGCTGATTCGGACGACGAAGAGTGGGATGAACACACGGATAACGAATCAGTCACTATAACAACTGTCGAATAAGTGGCTGGAAGTTTTCGAATAGCTAGAATAATGGCCGTTAACTCCGCTTCAAATATGGGTGTATAATCTGGGAGGCGTAATGAATATGACCAGGATAATGGTTGAGAAAAAAATACCCACACCTGTTTTCTCATCACTCATAGATGCATCGGTTGCAATAACAGTATTAATTCCTAACTGTGAGAGGCGCTCTCCCAATAAGCCAATAAAATACTTAGAGGGCAAATGTTTGGCATTCGTTGGAAAGATGTCATCAAGTTCTATTTGCACATTACCCGTGGTTTTAGCTGACGGAATGATCTCGGTTATATTAACATTTAAGGAATCTAGTAGATTTTGAACAAACAACACTTGGGTTTATATACTCTGGACCAATGCTCATTGAAAAAAAACCATGGATTCGGCAAAATATACAAACTGCTGCCGCCTAAGAGGGGAATCATAAAATTTTAAGTAAGTGTTAACTGTTAAAATATGGAATCTGCAAGCGAGAGTGGGTATCCGAGATTCTTGATACAAAACGTTGTTAGCTGTAAATTTTGGCACACCAGTTGCGCCAGTGTACTCCAACGGTTTCACTTCGTCGTTGCCTTAACTCGACGCTACGGGCACGTCTTCAATCGTGCTTACAGACGGAAGTGTAATAATAATAATAATAATAATAATAATAATAATAATAATAATAATAATAATAATGCGATTTGACGTCCCAGAACCATGATATGATTGCAGACATGACTAATTAGCGCAAAAAAAACAACGGACAAGGTAGAGCCGACAGACAGGACGGAGCGCTCCGTCCTGTCTGTCATCTCTACCTTTTCCATTGTTTTTTTTTGCGCTAATTAGTTATATGTCTCCAGTTAATACGCACCAACTAGCCCAACTCACGTCTCTAACCATGATATGATTATGAGGGATGCCGAAGTGGAGGGCTGCATCGCAGGAAAGCTACCTTTTCAATCATGAAAAGGACATATATATATATATATATATATATATATATATATATATATATATATAAGCAACAATTATTTTTGTCGTTATCATCATACGTCATTACTCTTATTGCTCTGTCGCATTCTCCTCAGCGCAGAGTAGCAGGCCGGGGCGTACTAGCTCAGGCCACCCTCTCTGACTTCTATTACGTTTTCTCTCTTTCATTCATTGCCAAACAATAATATTTTATTTGCTAAGGAATAAAATGTTATGGCAATAGGATGCAGTCAAGAAATAAGCAACACATATTACGATGTGCAACTTTTTGGACCACTGTGCAGTGCCGTTAAACAAGAAAAATTAAATGAAATCTGAGAGTCAAACAATAATATATTGGGTTTTACGTCCCAAAACCACGATATGATTATGAGGGACGCCGCACTGGAGGGCTCCAGAAATTTTGACCATCTGGTGCTTTTTAACGTGCACTGACATCGCACAGTACACGGGCCTCCGTCAAAATGCGACCGCCGCGGCCGGGATCGAATCCGCTACCTTCGGATCAGAAGCCGAGCGCCGTAACCACTAATCCACCATGGCGGACGTGAGAGTTAAATAAAATGCCCAAGAAGTTGCCATAAACCCTGGAGGCGAAGAAAATCACCAGTTTATCAAAGGCAAAGAAAGCTGTGTTTCTGCGACGAAGCACCATGAAACAGCGCGGTGCCCAAAACGAACACAAACCAAATAGACAACTACACGATGCGCTCCCGCGTCTGAAATATACAGAAAACAACAAACTTCACTCTTGAGCATTGACGCACCGCCGTTCTGCTTTCATTCAATGAAGCCATAGTGCTGAAAACACAGGGACAAAGTGCTGCTAAGAGGACCCAGCTTTTTGAACGATTATGAATTACCAACAGTCCATCCTTTTGAAACATAAGAATCGCTTGCGTAAGTGAAGAGCGAATTGATTGTGAAGATAAGTTACCCGAAGGCTCTTGACTAAGTGGCGAGATACCATCCGATACTTACCTGAAGAGGCAGATTCGTGCCTTCGGGAACGGGGCCCTCAACATTGTAATTTTAGCCATGACCATTTGACTTTGGAGGATTACTCTCTGGCACATTAATAAAATTGCCTTGAAGCACGTGATATTTCAACAATTTCCGTCGCTAGGTTCGAGCAGTGCTTACCGCCTTTATCACACATTGCAGTCGTCGTTTTCGAATCTTCTGTGAACAACCTCCACTCCGCGCTCCTTTTGCGGTTGCTCGCCATTACGACATGACAAAGGAAGCAGTGTACACACCAAAATGTAATAATAATGCAATATAACAAGCAAGCAATTCGTGTATTTTTCCGACGGTTAACTAGCACACGATAGACGAAAGGGGGCGAGAGGAGGTGAATGCAGTAGTAGGCTGTGAGCGGAGAGAAACCAGCAAGTGCATTTCTGCCTCTTGCTTGCCTTTAAGCTTTGAGGAGGGTTCGGAGGTGGACGCCGTGGGCGAAGGAAACCAGGGCGAGTTCATTTCTGCCTCTATGGAGTAGGGCCACCGCCAGCTTTGGGTTCGTTCTAATAGGTTACAAATATGCGGGGTAGTGGAAAAGATTATGTGCGCTCGACTTTTGCGTCTCAGCATCACTCGCCCCGCACTCATGCGCACCGGCCGAGGGGGCGCTGTTGGGAGTAAGGGTGGCGGCTGCCGCAATCGATTAATCGAAAAGCTTTAATCGATTAATTCGATTAATCGAAAGACGCAAATCGATTACGATTAATCGATTAACTTGGCACGTTTAATCGATTAATCGATTAATCGTTCATCGATTTTACCATCCCTAGGCCGTCGTTGTTAATTTATACACGTGTTTTCTAAAAAAGTGTGCCAGAAAATCCTCAAAAATAAAGAAAACGGTATATTTGCTCGTTGCCTTCATATTTACTTTTCTGTAGCGGCAGATATCGTAAGCTCAGTAGAGACATCATTTAGGGCGGTAATCAAAGAAATAAATTAACTAGTTTTTAATGAATGGAGCTAGGCAATCGGCTCAAATGGGCGAATTGAAGTTCTTCCTTCGAACGACTCATTGCAGCTTTGAGGTTTTGAAAACGTTGTCTCTGGTAATTGTTGCGGATGAGTGAAACTCAACAAACTTTAGCGGGTAAACCAAAACGAAAACGCAGATAAGCGCTAGTAGTCGACGACCAGAACGGCGGCACTTTTCACGACAACGGTTGCGGTGTATTTGCACGACAATAATTGCGTTTATGCATTTTTTTAACCTATGGACACCATACGGGCTAAAATCCCAAGCACAGCCCACGGATAAACAGAGCGAAGTCGCACGAAGGTTGTTATGTTATGATTCTCGCTAACTATGGACGTCTCGGAAGGGTATGGCGGTTTCTGTTTCGCCGGCGAAATCGGTTACATTTCATCACCATCTAAAATTACCAGCGTCCGTTTACGAAAATCTGAAAAAGGAAACGGGCTCTTCTCAGGGATGACTCTAATTTTTTTATTTGAACCAACCTCCCATGTCTACTACTTAAAAAGTTAATTCAATTTTCAATTACTGCCGTTATTATTGCCGCTTGTCACGTTAACATGGCTGCCGCTACAGATAAATTAATTATGAAAGCTGCGAGGAAATATTTTATTTTACCTATTTTTTATGACTATCGGACACATTTCGTCAAACACACCTTGTACCTTTTGTAATAAAATGATTACTTGACATTCGTTGTATTGACTCATATATCACGTAAGTTTTATTACCCGAGCAGAATACACGAGCGTAAAATCTCGAACGCGGAAAATTAAAGCGCACCTCACGGTCACATTACGCTCGTACGTCGATTCCTTTCATTTAATTATCACCAACAATAATTGACATGGCGCGCTGTATGGGCGTAGCCAGAAATTGTTTTCGGGGGGAGAGGGAGAACCGCTTGTCTGCTCGTGCGTCTGTTTCTGGGTCCCTCTAGCATGTGTATCTACACTTGCTAGAGGGAAAATTCTTGGGGGGGGGGAGGTTGAACTCCCTTAACTTCGCCCTGCCCTGGCTACCCCAATGGTAACCTGCCCTGTCTGGGGCTGTAATTTTAACACCTTTCTCATTTACACTAGGGCAGGGGTCTCAAACACGCGGCCTGCGAACCTCTCGCTTGCGGCCCGCGGCCTGCGCATGACTGTCTTTCCCCCACATCTTTTTCTTAAAGGGCTCCTCACC
>JALIZH010031967.1:0-20991 GCA_030522465.1 Rhipicephalus appendiculatus
AGACGCTTCCCCACTACACAAAAATTATGGTGATTTATGGCGTAGTGGGTACCATTCAAGTGCGGTTGTTGTAGTTGCCCCAATAATGTTAAAAAAAACATGGTTTATCCCTCCGTCATAGGAATCGGTATAACACGAAAGTGAAACGTGTCCTTACAGAAGTAGTCGAATGTTTACTGCACATTGATATAAGAGAGCTTGCACAATGTCTATTGGTGTGTTGACAGTTATAGCACCCTTTAACGTGGATGCATCCACGTTGACGCTTGATGGTACAGCTGTATCCCGACGACTAACGTCTATGATGAATGATTAAAGAAACCCTTGTGGTAGATGCTTGTGGTAGCTGTACGGTGAGAGCGGAGTCATTGAAAGCGGTGTGACAGCCGGAAGAGCGTCAATGATTGGGCGCCAAACTTGGGCTAAGGTCGCCTACTCGCGGCATGTTAGAGTTGTTGAACAACGCTGCCCGACCAGAGGGGAAACGCAACGCGCGTCGTGTCTTCCCCGTTGGCCGGCTGCGATTTTTCGCGGGGCGAGCTAGGAACATGGCTAGGGACGCGGAGTTACGGCCACGCGACGCACTCGGGCGTCGCACAGCTATTTTTGGTAGGGACGGATGCTACGAGTGTGGATGCTAGGGGTAAGGTCGCCACCTGGCAATGTGTGAATGCGTCGGCAAAATTGCACGTTTACTATTAGAAACACGCCGAATGGGACGGACGCAGAGAAAGAACGCTTTGAAGAAACTAATCGTGCATTTCATGGTCATAATGCATTACTTCTCATAGCAAGATCACTGAGAGAGGACAGTGGCAGATATAAAAGGCTTGCTTTTAAAGCCTGCAAAGTATGTGACCGTGGCGCAGTGGATAGCGTGTCAGGTATCTCTTGTCGCGGACCTAGAAGTCGCAGGTTCGACTCCCGTTGATGGAACTTTTTTTCTTTGTCTTCTGATCATGTGTATTTTTTCTACGTCATTTCCGTGACGGAAATACGTCACTCACTCAAATCTTGGTGGACCCCGGCATAAAACACTTTCGTGTTAAAAAGGCGCTAGAAAGGCCGCTCTCCCAGCTTTCGCTGTGGCTGTGCTGCGAGTTCCGCGCAGGCCTGGCGGTTTTTAGCCAGAACATCATCAAGAGTATGTCCAGTTAAACATATCGTCCTCTTTTTTCGTTTAGCGAAATTTGGAGCTTATGAAAACATTGGCACAGAGCTTACGCACTCCTTGGGACAGTATTTCACCCATCATAGTTCTTGCCGAGTTTGCCAGATGATAACCCGCAGGCTTGAATTGGTTATTATTTGGTTCAAAGCTAAAAGGGCCGATGAAAACAAACGCGAACAGCCCGGTGTGCTAGTGCGCCACTGCTCACATCCTTTTTTTTTTTTTTTTTTTTTTTTTTTTTTTTTTTTTTTACAGCGAAAGCAGTCGAGTCCACTTATAACGATACCGTTCATTACAATATGTCGGATATAACGGTGAACAACGATGGCACCATCCGCTTCCGTATGCTTTCTATAGTAAAATAAACAGCTTATTACGATGCTCCAGTGCCACGATATCGGATATAGCGACTGAATCCGGCTACAGTGCGCAGCGCAAATGTGTCTCCGCACCGACCGCGCCGTGTTGCGGATAGTGGTGAGAGCGACGACTCCAACGACGTGGTTGAGCAGCCTATCCAGGCACTGTCATCGCAAGAGGCCCAGCTGATGATACAGTCCTTCCGGACGCTTTTTTTCGCGAAGGACCCCCTGGCTCACCTACATAGAACACAGATGCTCCTGAGAAAGCTGTGTGCCAGCTTCGCGTGAAGCAATAAAAGCTGACTGACCATGCCTTTTCTGCAAACAAGTAGTGCATAGTCGCACTACCTTACTTGCATGCAATTAAAATGTTTTCTTCTGTCTTTTGTCTTTTTTTTTTAGCACGAAAGTGTTTTATGCCAGGGTTGAAACGCGCTTCACGAGAGTTCTGTGACTCCTCTCGAATTGCTTACTCTCTTTCTCTCCGTCTACCTTCCAAAAGGGGTCAAGCGAATACCCGAAGAGAGTCATGGTGTTGTAACCCTCTTTTTGACTTTTTTTTTAACTTACAGTGTGTGCTTTCCGCGGCGATATTTTTTTTTTTTGCTTTTTTTTAATCTGTTTATCTTCGCTATGAACTCGTTGGGACCACTACTTTTATTGATATTTTAAGAACTTTTGAAGCAACAAAGCTGGGGCGGAAATTCTACTGATGGATCTGTAGAACGTTTTGCGAAACCCACCTACACATTCTATCTATGTTTATTTCTCTAGCATTGCGCAATGCTTTCTCGTGGTTTTTTCTTTCGACCTTGCTTGGAATTGGTTCTTCATCCAGGCGCTAAGAAGCGCATCAGTTGAGCTTCTACACGCAACAACGGCAGTCATGCGTTCATATTCAGGCAGCAATGACGTGGGGGAAAGTGAAATCACGTGTCACCTTGATACAAAACAAGACGTCCGTATCAGAAACGACTGATCGACGACAAGGCTAGAATCGAGAGAGCATCCGCTATAAGAAAAACGGCGCATACAAATGCGCATGGGACAGGCGCACCTTTCATAGGTTATATCTGCGCAGATGCATTTATGTACACCACTCGCCGCCGCCGGATTTCTCGCGGATTTCGATGCTATTACCACCGAAATGTGTAGGTAATAGAAGCTTGGCTTAATAAACGAAAAAATACGGCACCTTCTCTGGTATTTACAGTGCTGCCTATCCCGTTCTTATAGGCGTGCTCGTTAACGGACAGGTCTGACGCGGAATTATTTATCTATATATTTATTTGCCTGTTGAGTACTGTGGGCAATACGTCCGTTTATGATTGAGAAAGCTAAGGGAAGTATACAGAAAGATTTTTTGAATCAAGTGCTTTTACATCAGGTAGAGGGCAATGATTACGAAATATACACTGACGAAGCACCGCATCATGTATAGCCACACACACACGCACGCACGCACACACACACACGCACACACACACACACACACACACACACACACACACACACACACACACACACACACACACACACACACACACACACACACACACACACACACACACACACACACGCACGCACGCACGCACGCACACGCACTCACACACACTCACACACGTACACACACACACGTAGACACACACGCGCGCACACACACAATTAAACACACACACGCGGGCGCGCAGGCAGGCAGGCAGGCAGGCAGGCAAATAACTTTATTTTGATCTGGCGACGACGCTCAGTCCCCCCTTGGGGGGCGACATCGGTGGGCCGCATCCACGACAGGACGGGGGAGATGCATCTGCTCGGCCATGTCATGTGCTCTCTGGATTGCCCTTAGCTGGTCGTCTTTCTCGTTGCTAGTGAGAAGATATCGCCAGTCCTCCTCCGTAGTCGGAGACCCGGGGCTCTCGCGCAGTGCATGACATTGCCACAGCATGTGTTGTAAAGTTCAAAGCGGGTTACCACAGCGATGGCAGCGCGACTCTATGCCATCCATGTATTTAAAACATTTAAAAGGAGAAGCTTGCGCCTCCGTCTGTAACGAACGTAAAGTGATAGACTGAGCTCTGTTTAGATTTGGATGCGAGAGGGGGAACTTCCACCGTTCCAAGTGATAGTGCTTGCAAATTCCATGAAAGGTTAGGAGGGGATCTCGGTTGTACCAGGTTGCGTACTTAGCCTCCGAGTGGTTCTCCCTGACGTGGAATGTTTGACCTCGCGCCCGGGAGTGTACCAACTCGTGGCATTAAGGGTGGTTCCGTGTACGTGTGGGCCAACGTGTGCCGGGAACCAGATGACGTGCTTTTTGTCTGTCAAACTGGCAGCAGAGAGAACTCGAGGGGCTTCCCGGCATAGCGAACCCGTCATGAAGGCTCGGGCGGTTGCTCGCGAGTCTGTGTAAATAGCTGTGCGGTTGGGGGTAGCACTAGCGAGTGCTTATTTCTTCCTCTTTCGTTAACCTCTCTCTCTCAACCTGTTCAGCGCGGTCTGCGTTCGCGGGTAATGAAGTCAGTGAAGACAAATGGTTGTCTTTTAAGCGTGGTGACTACTGATACAAAATGATCCATGTAACCGTACTGCGCTGCGTCTACGAATGCCACGTTATCATTCATAGCGGCTACTGTACTGAGCACGGTTCGTGCCCGTGCCTGCCTTCTCCCCACATTATGTGTGGGGGGCATGTTTCGGGGTATCGGGGATACTGTGAACTTAGCGCGCAACTCCTCGGGGAGCTGGCACTGTCTTTGTTGGGTAACGGGATATTTGAGCCCGAGGTGTGCCAATAATCGTCGCCCAGCATCAGTGGAAGACAGCCTTACAAGTTGTGATAATTTCTGCGCTTCAACAATTTCGTTGAAGATGTTGTGTATACCTACTTAGGCCGACATAATGCCGCATTTCTAAGCACGAGCCCCGTTGAAGGTGTAATGCCGCCTTCAGAGACTCTCTCTGATGGCTATCGCCTGCAGTCATACAGAAGATGTTGGAGATCTTGTGGGCCGTTACGCTCGATGCATGTTGCTAAGTCAGACAGTTCAACCCTCACAAACACACAAACACACACACACACACACACACACACACACACACACACACACACACACACACACACACACACACACACACACACACACACACACACACACACACACACACACACACACACACACACACACACACACACACACACACACACACACACACACACACACACAAGCACGCGCATGCACGCTCGCAAGCAAAGAAACACACACAGACACGCACGCAAGCACGCGCACACACACACACTCCCACGCACGCATGCGCACAGGCACGCACGTACACGCACATACATACACACACACGCACACACGTCCGCACGCAAACGCACACGCACGCACGCACGCACGCACGCACGGACACACACACATACACGCACACAAACGCACACATGCACGCATGCACGCACACACACTCACACGCAGACACAGACACACCCACAACGCACGCACACGCACACACACAGACAGGCAGGCACATACACTCACACACGCACACACGTACGCATACACGCACCCATGCACGCACACACACTCACACGCAGACATGCACACACACACACCCACAGCGCACGCACACGCACACACACACACGCACACACAGACAGGCAGGTACACACACAACGCACGCACACGCACACACACACACGCACACACAGACAGGCAGGCACACACACTCACACACGCACACACGTACGCATACACGCACGCATGCACGCACACACACTCACACGCAGACATACACACACAAACACACGCCGCACGCTGGAACGCACTCACGAACGGGAATAGCGCTTTCGTGGTGCTTATCCGTAAGCCGAAATTATGCCGAAGTTCAAGCACGAGTCCCGTTGATGGTGTAATGCCGCCTGCAGAGACTATCTCTCTGGTGCGTATCGCCTGCTGTCATACAGAAGATGTCTTGTGGGCCGTTGCACTCGATGCATGTTGGCAAGTCAGACAGTTTAACCCTGCTCTTGAAATAGTTGGTGTAGGCGACGTTTAGTCCAATGCGTTTGTGGACATGTTGATCTTGTCTGGATACAGTTCTTACAATGACAAGCGATTTCAGGAGTTGATGCTAGGCTGAGAGAACGCGTGTTTAAATGGTTTGGTTTGGTAAAAACTGGGGGGTCAAAGTGCTTTCACGATTTTTTTAGTAGGTCTTGTCACCAGTGGACATACACTTGCCAGCTTCGTATTGGGTGCTTGGGAAAATAATTTCAGCCATAATATTTATCTTTACGCATTTGAAGTAAGGCAATAACATTTAATCTGCGTAGCTCAATTGCAGAGTCGTATGTCCAAGATGTATCGCGCGCAAGCAGTCAACAAAATGATATGTAAATATTTTCGCTGTAAAAAAATATGCGCGCCTCCATACAAATATTATTTATTTAAATAGCGGAAATAGTGTAAATTTGTTGGACTACTCGCCAACTGTAACACTGAACTTGGATAGTTGCTGCAGAGGGACGTTTTTTTTTTTAAAGACGATAGTCTTTCTTGGGATACCTAAACGGAGAAATTTTGGTCTGTCCGTCTGTCTGTCTGTCTGTCCGTCTGTCTGTTTGTCTGTTTGTCGGCACGTCACACGATTCAGCTAGCTGGCCAAACTTTAACCCCCTGCCTTACGACCTCCAATCTTGACCAAGAAGCATGTGTTCATGCGGGTGAGCGTGGGCAATTAAAAATCAAATATTACGCATACCTGAGGCACAACATCAATACCTTAGTACTATTCACAGTGTTCCTTTAAAACAAAATCTATAGATACGTAATTATAAAGATCCTAGTGTTTATTACGCGGCGCTGCTGTGTAAAAAACAAGTCTCCGCCCAGTGATTTAACTTCGACGCTGTGGCTGGCTGTAGTGCTGCCACCTGGCAGCAGCATTGTTCAACACAAGCCGATGTTCCCCGGTAGCGCTGTAGATGGCGTCCTCTTCTGTTTTATCAATGCCAGCCAGATGCGGCTGATTCATCGTAGAAGAGCGCTGTCTCAGGCAAGGCAAAACATATATGGCCGCTTGATGAAATACGACCCACTCTACAAGACATGATCAGAGAACGCAGAGAAAAGACCGACGACCAAATTTCAGCGGAGAAACGCCGGCGTCCGTCTAAGCGCGCCCGGAAAACGTCCGAAAAACGAGCCCAGCGGCTATCCCAGCTATTAAATTGTGGTACTCATGCCGCTCATGCAGTGCAGTCGGCACAAGACTATCGTCTTTCGACGACATTTGCAGCGAAGCACGCAGATACGCGGCCAATTTTTTTTTTATTAATCGTCATATCGTCATTCCACAAAGCTACACCTACTGCAAGCGAAGCATTCCACAAACGAAAAGTCTCACAGCAGACACTCATGTTTCGGGACGCACTTGTTGTCTCGTTTTCTGCGGTACATCTTGCCCCTACACCAGCAACCTTGATGACAGTCTAGGCTACAGGGACCACGCCTCTCCACGCCGCATGTGTTTTCGCCGCATCCTGGACTCCCACTTTTGCAGCCGAACGTCTCCCCGGGTTTGCAGCTCTTTTCCATCGCTTCTTCGTCTGCAAATAAAAAGGGTCTGGCGTCAAGTCCAAGTCAAAGTCATTTATTATTCTATTACTCATTGAAATGAGGTACAGGAAAATATACAGATGGGGGTCGCATAGTCGAAGACTGCAGCGGGACCCTCGGTTAAGGATAGTTAACAAGAAGTATAAAAAAGAAAATAGCGAGCAGGTGAACAAAAAAGGAAACGCATAAAACATAACTCATATCCAATAGTTAAAATACAGGTATTGAAACACAGTGGTAAAGCACAGTAACTGAAAACGACTAACAAAACTAATTGTAATACAAATGATGCATTGTGAAAATCCTTCACGCTTCAAAGAATAGGACACTTCGAAGAATAACCTATATAAGTGGCGATATGCTGAGTGCAGTAGATTTTTAACTAAAAAAGCTTAATGAAATGTTTGAATTCATCCAAAGACGATGAAGTTTTGATAGTCACTGGTAAATCATTCCACAGTTTTATGGCGGTGAATGTCGAGGTCATTTTGCCGTAGTTAGCATGTACAATGGGCAAAAGAAAGTTAGAGCTATGTGCAAATCTGGTATTATTTGTATTGTTAAGATATCTGGAATCAGTAAATTCGTATGAGAGTTGTTTATTAAGCAATTTATGAAATATAATATTGAGATGATAGCTAAACAAGCCGGTCACATGCAATATGTTGTTGTCACGAAGTAATGGAGCCGAATTGGTGAAAAAGTTGCTGTTAGTCATGATGCGAATGGCTTGGTTTTGTAAGTTCTGAATAGATGATAAATGGCAGGGAAACGTGTTACCCCAGGAGACAATGCCATAAATGTTGTGACTGTGAATGAAGGCAAAATATAATGCTCATAACGCTATATATATATATATATATATATATATATATATATATATATATATATATATATATATATATATATATATATATATATATATATATATATATATATATATATATATATATATATATATATATATATATATATATATATTGGAAGACGCAGGAAGACCTCACCAGACAAGGGCAGCAGCACCGTTTATTTGGCAGTGTCTGTCTCGGCTCAGAACACCAAGAAGAGGGAAGAGTCGGGATGATGATGATATCTACAAGTGAGAATGATGAAGTACTTGAAATGTGCTTACACTAACTTCCCCCCTCTTCGAAGCGGCCAACCTGGCCGCCACTCAGAGATCGTCTGAACGAGTAACAAAAGGCTTCATGCGCGAAACGTGAACGATTTCCGTGTTGCGACGACGGCGGTCTGTGACAGACTGAAGCGGGCTGACGAGATAGTTCACTGGGGAAGTTTGTCGTAGGACAGTGTAGGGGCCACCGTACAGGTGAAGAAATTTCTCGCAAAGCCCTGACGCTCGCACCGGGGTCCATAGTAAGACCTTATCGCCGGGGTTAAAGGCCACGTCGCGTCGTTTGCTATCGCAGCGACGTTTTCTCTCCTCTTGAGCAGCTTCGGTGTTTCTACGAGCAATTTCACGGCAATGCGCGACTCGAGCTGCAAAGTCTTCTGGCAGAGAAGTACTGCACGGAGCAGCAGCATAGAAGAATGCCGTGTCGAAGACGGATGAGGCAGATCGTCCATACACGAGGAAGAAAGGGCTGTAGCCAGTAGATCGTTGTATCGCAGTATTGTAGGCGAAGGTGACAAATGGTAAAATGTTATGCCAGTTTTTGTGGTCAGGGCGTAAGTACATGGAGATCATGTCAGAGAGCGTTCGGTGGAAGCGCTCAGTAAGGCCGTTCATCTGCGGGTGGTATGTAGAAGTGGTTTTATGCGTCGTATTACATGCCCGGAGGACTTCCTCGAGGACCTTGGAAATGAAGGCTTTGCCACGGTCACTCAGAAGAACGCGAGGAGCTCCATGGCGCAAGACGATGAACTGCAAGAAAAAGTCGGCGATTTCTGTAGCGGTGGCAGAACGAAGAGGCGCCGTCTCGGCGTATCTTGTCAAATGGTCGACTGCAGTGACGATCCAGCGGTGACCGGTAGATGTCAACGGCAAGGGACCATACAAGTCAATTCCGACAAATTCAAAAGGTGCGGTCGGACAAGGAAGAGGCTGCAGGAAACCAGCCGGCGGGGATGTCGATCGCTTACGGTGCTGACACGACGCGCACGAGCCCACGTATTTGGCTACCGTTGTGGACAAGCCAGGCCAGAAGCAGCGGGTCTTGATGCGGTCATAGGTCTTGCGGAAGCCTAGATGACCGGCAGCAATGTCATCGTGGAATGCTTCTAAAACTCGAAGACGAAGGCAGCGGGGGAGGACTGGCACCCACTTGTTACCCGTGGGATGGTAAATGTATCGATGAAGCACACCGTCATCGAGGCGAAAATGTAGAAGCTGGCGTCGCAAGCGGCTGTTGGGTGGTTTAGTGACACCGCGAAGGCGATCAATGAAAGTCCGACAGTAGGAGTCTGCCCGCTGAAGTGAGCGGAAATCGGAGGGTGAAGATAGTTTAATTTGGTCCAGTGAAGCGAGCAATAGGTGTTGTGAGGCAGGCTGCACGTCGGAGCCGTTCGAAGGCGATGCGGAGGACGTACCGTCAAGAGAGATCGAAAGCGGGCATCGGGACAGCGCGTCGGCATCATTATGACATTTGCCAGACTTGTAGGTGATGGTGAAGTCGTACTCTTGCAAGCGCAGTATCCAGCGCCCTAGACGTCCTGACATATTCTTCAATGATGACAGCCAACACAGTGCGTGATGGTCGGTGACGATGGTAAAGTGCCGACCGTAGAGGTACGGGCGGAATTTCTGTATCGACCAGACGATAGCCAGGCACTCTTGCTCCGTGATTGTGTAGTTACGCTCAGCTGTCGACAGAGTCCGGCTAGCGTATGCCACAACCTGCTCTTTAGAGGCGGCATCACGCTGCAGAAGGACGGCCCCAATGCCTTGTGCGCTTGCGTCAGTGTGCAGTATAGTGGGCGCTCTCTCGTCAAAGTGGCGGAGCACTGGTCCGGAAGTCAGGCGTCCTTTCAGAGTTTCAAACGCGAACTCGCAGTCGTTGGACCATGCGAAAGAAGCACCAGCGACTAGTAACTTATTTAGGGGAGCCGCTATGGTAGCAAAGTTGCGTATAAAGCGACGGAAGTAGGACGCGAGACCAAGAAAGCTGCGCAACGTCTTTTGGTTGGATGGTCGAGGGAACTGTAGTACAGCTGTGATCTTGTCAGGGTCTGGTTGGATGCCGTCTTTCGAAACGACGTGACCTAGTACTTTGATGCTTTTGCTGGCGAATGTGCACTTTTTCGTATTTATCTGAAGGCCAGCCTTGGAAAGACACTGAAGTACCTCGTCTAATCGTTGAAGATGTTGAGTAAAGGTAGATGAAAAAACAACGATATCATCTAAGTAACAGAGGCAGGTCTTCCATTTTAGGCCACGAAGAACAGTATCAATCATCCGCTCAAATGTTGCTGGAGCGTTGCACAGGCCAAAAGGCATTACGTTAAATTCATAAAGCCCGTCCGGCGTAGCAAAGGCGGTTTTTTCTTTGTCAGCCTCGTTCATGGGGATTTGCCAGTAGCCTGATCGTAGGTCAAGGCTCGAGAAGTATTTCGCCCCTTGGAGTGTGTCTAAAGCGTCATCAATTCGAGGCATAGGATATACATCCTTACGTGTGATCTTATTTAGCGCTCGATAGTCAACGCAGAAACGAACAGAGCCATCCTTTTTTCTCACTAAAGCGACCGGAGAAGACCAAGAACTGGAAGAGGGCCGTATTATATTTCGTGATAGCATGTCGCTAACTTCTTTTTCGATGATTCTTCTTTCCGACTGCGATACACGATATGGCCGACGGCGTATCACACCAGAACCGTCGGTCTCAATGCGGTGTACAGCCACGGAAGTCTGGCTCAGTGTTGTGGCACAGCTATCGAAGCAAGCTTTGTGCTTAGCTAAAAGTGCCAATAGCACTTCAGACTGTGCAGATGTTAGGTCTGAACCGATGACTGCTCGAAAAGAAGAACTCGAACCTGAAGTTGGTACTGATGACGAAGACGGGCAGAGTGCTGCGATGGAGGTCAGTGGAGAGGCGTCTATCGTGGCCACAGTCATCCCCTTGGGCAACAGCATGGATTCTGCAGTTGTGTTGCAAACGGGCAGGAGAGCGCGGCCACAGGAAAACCGGAGGAGACAAGAGGCCACGAGAATTCCACGTGAAGTGCAACGAAAATAAGGCAAAACTAGTGCATCACCATCGGCTACTTGGGTAGATGCGACAGCTACCACGTGTTCGTGACCAGGGCGCAGGACACAATCTTCAACGACGAGTAAGCTGGAGATCGAGGGTGACAATGCCGGAATGGGTGCATCCGCTGTATCCGAGATGTGAACGACGTTTTCTTTAAATGATATAACAGCGGAAGCAGAATGTAGAAAGTCCCAACCGAGAATAAGTTCATGAACGCACGTGGGTAATACAATCATTTCGATGTGGTGACGTATGCCATCGATGGAAACGCGAGCCGTACACTGTCCGTCGGGTTGAATCAGCACGTTATTTGCGCCGCGCAACACAGGTCCCACATAAGGTGTTCTGACTTTACGGAGCCGTGAGCACAAGTCACTACGCAAAACAGAAGTGGCGGCACCGGTGTCAACAAGAGCTTGAACAGGAACACCTTCAACAGTCACTGACAACATATTGGCCGGGCGAACAGGAGGTAATTTAGGAGATCGACAGGACGCAGTTTTCCCTCCACAAACTGCAATCCTTAGTTTTCCGGATGTTGATCAACAAGGTGGGAGATGGGGCGAAGCGGCGAGGCAGAGCGGCGGTAGGGCGAAAGAGATCGTCGTCTAGAGGGACGGGAGTCCTGACGCTGACGCGGGGACGCAGGAGGCGACGGAGACCGGTGCTGCGTGGACGGGTCTGCGGAATAAGGTTCGGGTCTTCGGATCCGGTCTCGCTCGAAGTCAGTGTAGCCTCGTCGTTCATCCTGCTGGCGGCGACGGCAATAACGGGATATATGTCCACGTATGCCGCAGTAAAAACAGATGGGACGGGATGAACGCCACCCAGGATACGAGGGCGCAACGGGTGCTCTGCCTCCCACAGAAGCCAACTGACCATAGGCGACTTCAGTAGGCCCAGACGTGACGGCAGCGGGTGGTATTGCTGCAATATCGGCGTATGTGGGCGTCGAACGTGTAATTTGAGCAACCGATGCTGTCGGCGCCGTCATGGCTGCCATATCAACGTATGTTGGTAGCGGGCATGCTGATGGAGCGAGAGGTGCTGTTGGTGACGTCATGGCTGCCAGCTCCTGCTTGACAAGGTTGCGCAGGTCGAAAGGTGGCGCTTGGGCGGATGATCGACTCTGTTCCTGCAGTTGAAGTTCTTCGCGGATGATGGTGCGGATGAGCGCTCGTAAATCCGAGGGAGGAGTAAGGCGAGGATCGCTCTCCTGCTGAAGACGAAGGGACTGCAGCTCGTCTAGGCGCTGGCATGTCGAGGTAATGTCTTCAACCGTGTTAGGGTTGTGAACAGCCATGGCGTTGAATGCGAGCGTGCCTATTCCTTTGAGGATATGGCGAACGCGCTCGGCTTCCGTCATCTCACTGTTCGCACGACGGCAGAGGGCCAAGACATCCTCAATGTACGAAACGTACGACTCGTGCGCGAGTTGAACACGCGCAGCCAGCTTTTGCTTCGCGATCTCGGAACGGCTGGATGAGCTTGCGAAGATTTGTCGCAGCTTGGTGGTAAAAGCGGACCAATCGACGAAGTCAGTTTGGTGATTAAAATACCAGGTTTTGGCAATACCGGTGAGGTAAAAGGGTACATAAGTCAATTTCTCGGCTTCGGTCCACCGATTGACTGAACTCACGCGGTTGTAAATGTCGAGCCAGTCCTCGACGTCGTCACCGCGGAGACCCGCGAACATGGGTGGTTCGCGCATGGGGCCTGTGACAGTGTACGGAGGAAGGGCAGTCGGTTGAATTGGTGCTGTAGCGTTAGGGCTAGCTGTTTGGTCGGACGACTGCATAGCTGCGGGGGGTGGCCATGCGCAAGCGGCGACCGGATCGTAGCTCCAGGTAGAACACGAAAGCAGGAGGACGTCGGGATCTTGACGAACCTCCACCACTCTGGAAGACGCAGGAAGACCTCACCAGACAAGGGCAGCAGCACCGTTTATTTGGCAGTGTCTGCCTCGGCTCAGAACACGGCTCAGAACACCAAGAAGAGGGGGAAGAGTCGGGATGATGATGATATCTACAAGTGAGAATGATGAAGTACTTGAAATGTGCTTACAATATATATATATATATATATATATATATATATATATATATATATATATATATATATATATATATATATATATATATATATATATATATATATATATATATATATATATATATATATATATATATAAAAATACGCGCGCAAAAACGAAGCAAGCACTTGGCATTTAGGCACATGTCCATTTTGTTCCTCGCTTTCCTAAGGCTCCATTTGGATATGTGCGCATGAATTTGAGGTTGAGCAAAGCTTTTATAGCGTTTTTATAGCGCCTACCCATGCATATTTTTGGCGTTTGTTCCTAAATGCCTATCAGTGCCTACAAATGTCTATTTTCTAAATTGGCGCCTATATGAACACTACTTAACCTGAAACTGCTCTGTCTTGTGCAGATTGAGACCGTTAGTCATGTTACCAGCAACATTGAATGTTCGGAACTCTATAGCCGTACACCACCGCGCTCACATGTCACGAGTGGTTGGCGAATGAGAAACCGTACAGAAACTTTAGGAGAAGGGAGAGTGAAAAGCAAGCGAACAAAAAATATAATGTGCAGGTGACTTTGTTTCACTTGTAATATATTAAGGTGTTCACCAACAGGGGGGGACCTTAACCCTACACGATTAGACAGCGCCAATACGAGGCATCCCTCCGTTTTGGTCTTTTTGCTAGCTGGATATCTGCTCATGTGGTGCTCTTTTCAGCTATGCCGAAAATATAGAAACCCAGGAGTGTTTTGATTCGACGGTGGACACTTGGTACATCATGCTAGATGTTGAAAGGACAGACCGTATTGCGCAAACTGTGCGGAACAAGTGTAATTGCACGGTTATGTTCAACTGTTGGCGCCTTTGTGCGTTCCTAACGAATAACATATTTTTCCTGCCCTGTCGTAGATACGGGTCGCGCACATATTTGCTCTGAACTTACGTGCATGTACGCATAAATTTATTGTGCCTATATTTACAGCGCTTGACGCCAAACACGCGTTTTGCCTGCCTTTTCTTGGCACCTGAAAGGTTTCCATCGCTAAAAATCCGGCCTCTAATTAGGAGCCTGTCTTATCTAAAAATATTTTACACCGAAGCAGTCTGATTAGACGGGAGCGGTCGCTGCAGTTTTCGTGTATATATATATATATATATATATATATATTGAGAGAGAGAGAGGGAGAGATACGCCAATGAGAACATATCTGTGGTTTTAAGCGCAGAAAATCATTCACTTACCGAGTCCTTCGCACCTGCATGCGCTTAACAACAAGACGATCGCAGCAAGCCACAGTGCGAAAAAAATGTGCGAGCTCCCCGCCATCTTTCCAGATTCTTTAGAAGAATGGGGTAGCTGCACCGTTTTATATTAAGCTGGCCGTACCGCAGATATTCTTTCTATCACTCCACAGACGACAGAATTGTGAGATGCGCCAACTAATCCCGTTTTGGAAATCTTTTTTCTTTCTTGTGTATCAGCGAGCGTTTCCTGAAAAAGCCCAAGTTACGGCAGTATTGTTGCTTTGTCAACTTGCGCTCTATAATGTCAGGTGTTCTCTCTTCCAGAAAGGCAGTGCGTAGATTAAACGCCGAATAATGACACTCACAGCGAGAGAAAGAATTCTTTAGGAAGCAACGAAACACGCCTAGTATGGAACGCTGTTTTTGTCATGTAGATATTTATAACTTAGCGATGGACTCCTCGTTATTCCGTTTCCCAAGATACGTTTGACCTTAACTCCGGAAATCATACTAAACACTGGTTCCTCCCTATTAAAACATTGCCACATGGATGTTGATGCTGTTTATAATTTTATTCGAGCTACTAAACCTGTCCCAATAGAATTTATACTGTAGCAAATATTGGCACAGTAGCAAAGAAGAAAATAACTTTATTCTGAGAGTTGGTGGGCCGTTTCAAAAGCCCCGCCTAGATGACGGTCCTGAGTCCTTCGTCAATGTACCTAAAAAAGTTGTGGTAGCTTTGCACCAGGGGTGCGAAGCCGAAGAAAGTGCGGAGCTGAGAGGCCTTCGTTGTTCCTCTTTGTTCCTTTGTTCTGAGTTCTCTGTTTTTCGACCTATTGTATTTTCAGCAGATATATTTCTGTCTCCCTCATCTCTCTCTATCTCTCTCTTTATATATATATTGTAGTGAAGAGGAGAAAGACAATACGCTCGGGCGTTGGTCGCTGGCGTAATGGAGGATGAGAACCTGTGTGGACGCTGTGACTGACGTTCGCCGTACGGCCCAAGCACGGTTGGTCGCAATCAAATGACGAGCGAAAATTCTGCAGAAGCGCAAGGACTTGTGTCCGGTACGGAAGCGGCAGATCGGCATCCAAGACAGATTCAAAGATGTCAGATGAAGGCGAGGGTGATGATGACGCAGATGACGTGCGCTTAACGGGAGAGGTAAGGGCGTCGAGCTCATAACAGGGCGTGTCATTTGAAGTCTCGATGATGTGAAGCGGGTGAACTGGCTGGACACGATCAAGAGATTCTCCTCGAAGCAAGGTCACAGGTTGTCGAAACGGATTGTACACAAGCATAGTAGATGATCCGGATGAAGTAGTGAGAACAGCAAACGGGAGAGGGAGCGCCCGGCGACGCAGAAAAATATGCGACGGCGTAAAAACGACGGTAGCATCCGGCACGGTAGAGCAAGAGACGGGCACAAGCACTGACATTCCGGGTGGTATGTCCGTGTCGGACACAACAGTGAGCTTTTGGGCTGTACTTTTAGAAAAGTCAGGTAATGCGGCATCAGCGTACGGGAAGAGCGCCACCTCGGCCCGGGCACAGTCGATGATGGCATGATGCTGAGACAAGAAGTCCCAGCCGAGGATGATGTCGTGTGAGCATGAAGATAGCACAAGAAGTTCGATGACGTAGATCGCGCCGTCAATAATCACCCTCGCAGTACATGCGGCAACCGGTGCTATGTGCTGTGTACTTGCGGTGCGCAGTAGCATGCCGGAGAACGGCGTTGTGACCTTATGCAGTTTTCGACAAAACTTCTCGTCCATGACTGAAATCGCAGCCCCAGTGTCGATAAGCGCAGTTGCGGCAGTTCCTTCTGCTATGACGTCTAGTAAATTGCGTGGTGACTGTGCAGGCCTTGTGGAAGTCGCGAAGCTGGCAGTTCGTGCCTATGGAACTGCAGCAACTAGATTCCCTCGCTAGGGGGACTGCCGACTACGCAAAGGTGAAGGCGAGCGACGACGGGGTGACTGGGAGCGATGGTTGCCGGAAGGCCGTCGTGGAGGCGGCGAAAAGTCTGAGCTCAGGCAGGGGGCGTGATCGGTAGCAGCATGTGGGTAACCGTATCCGGGCGTTGCGGTAGATTGATGGGCAGGTGGCATACGACGGTTGCAGTAGCGCGCCACATGGCCGGCGAAACCGCAAGCGAAGCACATGGGCCGGTTGTCGCGCGTGCGCCAGGGGTTCTGAACATAATGACTCCGAGTTTGCATTGGAGGCAACGCTGGAGGCTGGGCTGTTCGCAGGTGCATTGCTTCAGACAAGGCAAATCTCGGCGGTGGAGGTCGCGCCGCGACCGCGGCATAGGTCAAAGGTGCAGCCACAGGCAGACATGGCTGGGTCAGAGGTACCGATTCGGCAAGTTGCTCGTGGATAGTTCTCCTGATGGGAGCAGCCAGGGATGCGTCCGGCTGTAGGGGTCGATCGCTTAGAGGCAGCATAGAGAGCTGGCGCGCCACTTCCTCCCGAATGAAGTCTTTGATTTGGCTTGAAAGCGATGTATCGGACGACGGGTTGGAAGTTAGCGTGAGGCTCGAGAGTGGTTCAGCAGCTGCGACAGCGCTGCGCGCAAGGACCCTTTGTCGACGCAGCTCATCGAAACTCTGGCAAAGAGTGACGACGTCCGAGACAGAAGCAGGGTTCCGAGCAAGAAGCATCTGGAATGCCTCGTCCTCGATGCCTTTGAGGATATGCTTCACTTTCTCCTCTTCGCTCATAGAAGCATTGACGCGGGAACAAATGTTTACTACATCCTCGATGTAGCTCGTATACGTCTCACCGGGCTGTTGAGCACGCTGGCGTAGACGTTGTTCAGCGCGCAGTTTCCGTAAAGTCGGGGGGCCGAAGACTTCTGCGATCGCTTTCTTGAAGTCGGACCAGGTGTGGATCTCACGCTCGTGATTGTTGTAACGAGACCGCACATAATAAACAGACAGTACTCATCAGGTCGCAATTTCCTAACTTCTTTATTCTCTTCTAGTTCCCCCCCCTGTCCCCTTGGCATGAATTACGTCGTCTTCTTCGTCAACTTCTTGAGCTTGCTTCACTCCCCCCACCGTTGTTTTCATCCCTCCTGGGATGATATTTGAAAACGTTAGCTATAGACGCTGACTCGACGGTGCCGTTGGGGCCTATATACCAGACAGTCTTTAAGTGTCCCTGTTGGCTTGCTGTCTTGACAACAGGGAATGGCCCTCTGTGATTCGCACCCGAGTTCGGCAATCCTTTTCTCACCAGCACGAAGTCTCCCACCTCTATTGCTGGGTCCGTTGTATTCTGTTTTTTGTCGAAGTTCCTTTTCATCCGCTCTCGGTACTTCCCTTCGCTTTCTTCAGTTCTTTTCTCCTCTGTCAGGCGGATCTGCGCCTCAACTCCTAAGGTCTTGTCAGCTGGCAAATATGTTGGTTTTCCCGTAGCAGCAAACAGCGGTGTGCATCCGAGAGCCGTTGTATAGGACCGGTTATGATGAGCTACTGCAGCTTCCAGACAGCACTTCCATCCACCTGGGAAATCCGGATACATACTTAAATACTGCTTGATGTCGCGAATAGCTCGCTCCGCTAGCCCATTAGCTGCTGGATGATACGGCGCAGTAAACCTGAGTGCCACTCCTCGCCGCTTTGCCCACTCATTGAGTTGGTTACTCCGGAAGGCTGGTCCATTGTCTGTAACCAACACCTTCACATTGTCAAACATCTTGCGGTTTAGAAAGGAGATCATACTGTTGGCGTCTTCCTTTCCAGCTTTTGCTGCCACCATCCTTGTGCACTCATCGACGCACAGCAGGAAGGCTCGAGTTTTTTTCACACTCTCAGATTTTTTTCGAAGTTCAGCGAAGTCCATGTGAACCACCTCAAACGGTGTAGTAGAGTGCCTTGGTAATACCATCTGTTGGGTTGGCTGTCTAAACTTTACCTTGTTGATCTGGCACTCATGACACGATTGCACATATCTTTTTGTGTCCTCTTTCATGCAGGGCCAAGTGAACCGTTTGGTCAGCTTCATGTAGGTCCGCCAGAAACCATCGCGACCACCGGAATGACAACTTGTGTGACAATGATCCAAAATTTTCGGAACTAGCGTAGGAGGCACTGCTATTCTTCCGGTTTGTGTGAGCTGTAAAGCTTCAGTGCCTTCCCAAAGTTTGGCTGCGCTTATAGTTTTCCATTGTACGTCAACAAGTACGATCCCCAATCTGGACATCGCGTCGGCGTCTTTCATTGAAGCTCCTGGGCGATGGTTCACTTCAAAGTCGAACTGTTGTAGCTCGCTTACCCACCGCGCGACTTTTCCTTTTGGCTCTGCCATTTTCAAAAGATGGGTAAGTGCCACGTGGTCAGTATATAACTTGAATCTTCTACTTTCCAGGTATGAGCGGAAGTATCGAACAGCCTTTAGAACGGCGAGTGCTTCTTTCTTCGTTGTTGTATAATTCACTTCCGCTTTGTTAAAAGTGTAACTGTGGTAACCAATTACGCGGAGTTGACGATTGCTTGGCTGGCTTTCATCTCGCTGGTAAAGTATTGCTCCCGTGCCGTAATGTGATGCATCTGTGTTGAGCTCAAATGGTAGGTCAAAGTCTGGTAGTATTAGTCGCGATGGTTGCTTTGCCCGCTTCGTCAGCTCTGCAGCGAGAGTCTCAATAACAGTGTTTTGCTGCGAGATTTGCTGCTGTTGAACTGTAAGGGCTCGCAACACGGTCGTTAGCTCGTAAGGCGATGCCGGCCAGATCGTGGAATTCCTTTGGAGTGGTGTCAGCACCAGCTCGTTGAAAGTACTTAGAGGAATGTTTACTTTCACAAAAGCTCGCTTAGAAAGTTCCTCTGAAGACATGGAGGCTTCATTCAGAATGAGGTTCAGAAGCTCACCTGTAGTGACATATTCAGGAAGTTCCACAGCGTCGTCGTCCTCGACTTGATATTTCTTGAATACCGCAGAGTCGCTGCGGTTGTCCACAAAGAAAGTCACCCACATAACGGCTCTTGTCGTCGGCTGCGCCAAATTATGTAACGACACCGCACATAATAAACAGACAGTAATCATCAGGTCGCCATTTCCTAACTTCTTTATTCTCTTCTCGTTCCCCCCCCCCTGTTAAACAGTTAACAGTTAAACACAGGTCCCTGCCGGTGGCAAGTTATCTTTTCGTCCACTTTTCTTTCTTCACATTTACATTACAATTACTTCTAATAGCTTCCCCTATACTTTCCTTGGCATCTTTGTCTGTTAGTTCTCATTAATACTGTGTTTAACAAAGCAAACGAGCCCTTAAGTTTACACTTCTTTCCTTCATTCATAACGAGGGGGTCTCGTTCTGGCAGACTTGATGCCTTCAGGTAGTATGCGAGGGATTATTTGTCATCTGCCCGCTCCTAATAAGATCACGTACTACGTGACGCCTACAGGCAAAAAAAGAGTGTTCCACACTCGCCGTAATGGCAACAGGCGGCGCTGACTGACGCTCCCACGTTTAAATACACATATATACCCTATAAAGTGGACGGAGGGATGAACGCCACCGTAGCTCAGTGGTAGAGCATCGGACGCGTTATTCGAAGGTCGCAGGTTCGGTCCCTGCCGGTGGCAAGCTATCTTTTCGTCCACATTTCTTTCTTCACATTTACATTACAATTACTTCTAATAGCTTCCCCTATACTTTCCTTGGCATCTTTGTCTGTTAGTTCTCATTAATACTGTGTTTAACAAAGCAAACGAGCCCTTAAGTTTACACTTCTTTCCTATATATATATATATATATATATATATATAAAGGAGGAAAGTGTAAGTTTAAGGGCTCGTTTGCTTTGTTAAACGCAATACTAATGAGACCTAACAGTCAAGGAAAAGTGTATTTTCGTCCACTTTTCTTTCTTCAGATTTACATTACAATGATATATATATATATATATATATATATATATATATATATATATATATATATATATATATTGTGGCCTATGCCAGTCGTGCTCTAACTGCTGCCGAACAGAACTACTCCGTAACTGAACAAGAATGTCTTGCTGTCATTTGGGCCATACAAAAATTTCGACCATATCTTTACGGACGCCACTTCACTGTCACTACAGATCATCACGCCTTATGCTGGCCTATCTTCACTGAAAAACTTGTCTGGTCGTCTGGGTCGTTGGGTACTCCGTCTGCAAGAGTACAATTTTGACGTCGTCTACAAATCTGGCAAGAAACACCAAGATGCGGACGCTCTCTTTCGCTGCCCTCTGCCACTATCACCGTCGAGCCCGTTTTTTCAACCCTCGTCACGTGATCCCAACGCTGCGTCACCTCATACATTATCCCAACTAGCGGTTA
>JALIZH010031968.1:0-84152 GCA_030522465.1 Rhipicephalus appendiculatus
ATCGCCTCCGAGATCGGCCCACCAATCACGGAGGCAATGCAAAGCGCCGATGTCATGTGATGACGTAATCATGTGACGTGACGTTATGATGTCACAAATTTTGGCGGTCTGGGATGTCATGACGGCATGATCATGTGATGAATTTTCGCATCACTTGTGTTGACGCTCGCGACGCGGGACGCCGACGGTCAATTTTCGCAATTTATGTGGAATATAAGGCTCCCACGTACCTTAAAATATTCAATCTTGTTACAGCATGGTAAAGAATCACAATAATCAGCCACAGGGGCCAAAAGAATGGTGGGAACGAGCTCTTTTTCTCCTCTTCCTGGACACATTCGCCGATTTTTTCTAATGTTTACGAAGCTGTACTATCGGTGTCAAATGAAACGCGAACACTGCAGCGGATCCTGTCATTACCTTTGCAGGCTCGCACAGTCGAGCAGGCAGCACTGCGCGATCGAAAACATGAATGCGGCTCATGAGCGTATCTGTCTCTGATCATAAGAGTCGAACTGTACCACGCGCACCATTGCTGGCGTTTCATTCCGAGCGATCTTATTTGCATCCAGCTCGCCCAATCTATGCTAGTGGTCCGCAATAACCCGCTGGTCGAGGAACTTATCGATTTCATTTCGTCGGCTGTCGTGTCTGCACAAGTCTACGTGACTACAATTGGGATTGGAGAGTGAATTTTCGTTCATCTCAAGTCTGTTTACACAACGCTGATTTTTGCGAATAAGCCGCAACATTGATCGCGCAGCGATTTCAAAGCAGCGGAGACTCTCTTTAACCCACTTGGCGGGGGGCGTTCGCGCTTTCACGTAAGCTATTTCCACGCCATCCAGCCCAGTGAGCGATGCTACGAACTCGGGGGGCATGAACCTGACCGCGATGGCTGTCGGTATACAGAAGATATGTTAAATGTTAACGTTTCTTAAACTCATGTATTGCTAGCAGTCATCTCAAGAAATATCATTAGAAGAAAATGCAGCTAGTAGTCGAGGAACGCCGTGCGATGCGAGCGAACTATAACGAAAATGCTGCTGTTTTAGCAAGAGCGTAGCAGACGACAAAAGCCGAATCCCCGCCCTTGCGTCACCGGAGCGCCGTTCGCAGCGCCGCCATCGGTCGCACACGAGGCGAATAGGGAACCAGCGCTGGAGTTTTGGCGGTGCGGGCAGCGCCGCCCTTGTGGTCACAGCGCGATCTTCTCAGCCGCTCCCCCAGACGAGAGCGGCAACTGGTAGAGGCGGTGCGGGCGCCCATCGCCGAAACAAAACCAAAAGACGCTGGCGGTACTGCTGCATATTCAAGTGCCGCAATATGTAGAAATGAGCGAGGACGTACCCGTCTGCGTTTTTACTTCAGCACGGCCGGCAGGAAACTGCCGGCCGTGCTTTCGGCAGTTTCCTGGCGGACACCATAGAGGCGCTGCTGCAGCTGCTGGTAGAGGAGGCAGAGGCGAAGGGGCTCGGTTGGCGCTACTTTAGTTTTTCTAGGGACTTTAATTCTCTCTCCTGCGCAGCGCCGCGATGAGTGCTCGGGCCGCTGCCGCGAAACGGGATCGGCACACCCCCCACAGCGCATGCGCGTCACCTCCTCCTCTGTCTGCTCTCCTACGCTCCCCCTTTTCTCTCCTCTAGGAATCCTATACTCCACGGAGCGGCGCGCATGACAGGTGGTGCGACAGCTGCGTAATCCGCTGGGCACGCCATGATAGTTGACGGAGCGCGCGCGCGCCTCATTCTCTCTCCTGCTCAGCGCCGCGAGGATGAGTGCTCGGGCCGCTGCCGCGAAACGGGATCGGCACACCCCCCCCAGCGCATGCGCGTCCCCTGCCCCTCTCTCTCCTCTCCTACGCTCCCCCTTTTCTCTCCTCTAGGAATCCTATACTCCACGGAGCGGCGCGCATGACAGGTGGTGCGACAGCTGCGTAATCCGCTGGGCACGCCACGGTATAGTTGACGGAGCGCGCACGCGCCTCATTCTCTCTCCTGCTCAGCGCCGCGATGAGTGCTCGGGCCGCTGCCGCGAAACGGGATCGGCACACCCCCACAGCGCATGCGCCTCGCCTCTACCTCTCTCCTCTCCTACGCTACCCCTTTATCTCCTCTAAGAATCCTATACTCGACGGAGCGGCGCGCACGACAGGTGGTGCGACAGCTGCGTAATCCGCTGGGGACGCCACGGTAGTTGACGGAGCGCGCGCGCCTCATTCTCTCTCCTGCGCAGCGCCGCGATGAGTGCTCGGGCCACTGCCGCGAAACGGGAGCGGCGACGTTTCTCCCGCTCGATCTAACCATCTCCCCGCTGCTTCGCATCCACACATGGTTCCCTTTAGCGGGAGATGGGGAAGTTTTTTAGCGTCTGCTTTGTGTAGTCGAAGATGTAAACATGACCTTGCTCGAGTCCGGTATGATCAAAACTACATTTCAATGGTTATTCGATTCTTCGTAATTGAATATACACGATGTTCCGAGCGATCGTGGCGCAGGAATACAGTCCCAAGCCTAATGGTCGGTTCGGATAGAGTGGCGGCTGTAGTACACCGAACGTAAACGAAGAGGACAGAAAGTATTTCCACACGGATGACGAAAACTGAAGTGTTCAGTGTGCAGGTCACATGCACGGTGCTTTCTACATAGGTATGATTAACAGCTTAGTGAGTGAGTTGAATTACCGCAACACATCTGCGGTTACACGAATATGTTGTGCGGCAAAACGTACCAGATTGACGTTCTGATTCTAGGCAGCACATAACAAACACATTAACGATCTTCGGTTAAGTTGTCGCGAGCTCGAAGAGACTAAAATCTACGTTTGCCAACGAGAAAATGAAAATCAGTTATAACATCCAGAAAAAGATCTGGCAGATCCCACGCACTGTGGAAATCGATGTAACGAGAAGCAGCCAGCAAAGAGCTGCATGCATCGCCTGGTTTTTTTTAAGGCAAATCAAGTCATTCATGTTATCACATCATGTTCACTACATATCGCATGTTTGTCATGCAAGCATGCGTGTTCAATCTGGTATATACCATGCTAATGAAATGTTGATTACAGCGTACAATGCATGACTTGTCATTTATGTTCGTCGCGCACTCATGTGCTGCCGTACCAATTTTGGTATATATCCAATTAACAAAACGGCCCGAAGCACAACATGAGCGTGGCACATAAATCATTCCGAAGATGACATGTATGTCATTATTTCCATGCTACCACTTGACATTTATGTTCATCAAGCAATCACGTCGCAGAATACCAATTTTAGTGTATATCAAGCCAACCAAGCGGCCACGAGCGCACCATGAGTTTAGCATGTAAATGACGCCGCACATGACATGCACGTCACGATTTTTTATGTTACCGCCTATCATTTACGTACGATATACAGTCATGTCGCGTAATAACAATTTTAGTGTATATCGAGCTAGTGAACCAGCCGCGCACTCACTATAAGCGTGGTATGTAAGTAATGGCGTACGTGACATGCATGTTACGATTTTCATGTTGCCGCCTATCATTTGTGTTAGTCACACCCTCACGTCTCAAGACATCAAATTTGGTACATGTCGAGCTAGCGAAACCGCCGCGAGAGAAGCATGAGCGCGGCAGGTAAGTCATGTCGTCGTACACGGCATGCATGTCATGAGATTCATGTTAGCACTTGTCTTGTATATTTGGTACACATAAATGTCTCGTCATACCAATTTTGGTATATATTCATTCACTGAAACGGCCGCTAGCGCCCCAAGAGCATGTCATGAAAATCATGCTGTACATGAGATGCGTGTCATGATTTGCACGTTAGGACCTGTCACATGTGTTCCTCATAGAGTCATGTCATGCCATACCAATTTCACTATGTATCAAGTTAATTAAACGGCCGCAAGGGCGCCAAGGCCACGGCATGTAAATTATGCCATTCATGAGATGCATGCCATGATTTTCATCTTATAACCGGTCTATTATGTTCGGCGTACAGTCTAGTTATGCCATAAGAATTTTGGTATACATCCTATTAACGAAACGGCCAGGAGAGCACAAAGTCGTAGGCGGCTAGATAGATAGAGAGATACGCTGAAAGTCGCCGAAGTTCGCTAAGAAATGCATCGCATTTAAAAGCAGATTATTCTAGTCTCCAAGTGTGATGTGGAGACTGGTCTCGCCAAACTTGGTGTGCGGACGCTTCATGGCTTGCTCCGTGGGCGGCGTTTCAGCGGCGGCGTCTGGCCGTGGTGTTCGATGTTCTGGTCCACCTGCGGGCTACAAGCTTGTTCTGCCAATTTTGCCAAAGGATGAAGCAATGAAGGCGTGTGTTTTAAAGGAGTACTGACACGAATTTTAAATATTTTCGGATTGTTGCTCTAAATAAAAACGTGGGTGTCGAGAACCCTAAAAAGAGTGTCGCGGTGCATGGGAACGCATCGAATATATTTTTATTACCGCTACCTTAAAACAGCAATTTCGGTTTCGGTATCGAGAGGGTGGCTTCGCAGTGACGTATCAAGACTGCTCTGACGTCACGGGAAGACTGCAACTCGCGACATACTAGCAACAGTTGCCTGTTTGCTGACAGCCGCACGTGGTTCACGTAAACAACGATGAGTGCATTGTCGTCCAGTGACTGTGAGAGTGATTTCTGCGACTTAGGCTGCATGCAGGACGCAAATTTCGCGAACCCAGTGAGCTGTGTTGATTTGTCATGATAATGTCCATTGCGGTGGGGCTGGCTTGCAGATGCTGGGTGACGAACTTTAAAATCAATGTATAATATTTTGCACGCGTTGCGTGGCTCCGGTGTGTGGAGAGCGATGACAGTGCACACTATGGAAACCGATAGAGTTCCCTTTTGGGGTGCCTCAGAATCGTGTCAGTACTCCTTTAAATGCGAGACATTTCTTAGCGAACTTCGGCGACATTGAGGCGTATCAAGCTATCTATCTATCTATCTATCTATCTATCTATCTATCTATCTATCTATCTATCTATCTATCTATCTATCTATCTATCTATCTAGACCCCTACGACTTCGTGCTCACCGTATCCTTAATGAGATTATACCAAAATTAGTATGGCATAACATGACTGTATGACGAACATGAATTACTGGTCATATTATGAGTCGAGTCGTGCCGAAAAAAACTTTATTTCGAGGAAAGTCGGGACCTCCCAGGCCCCCTGGGTCCCCACGTGACCCCACTACAGTCAAACGTTCATGCATAGTAAGTCCATGACGTCGGCAGCCCGGCTGGCGGCGATCTTCTGCCTTGCCGAGTCCGTGGAGCATAGCGAGGTCTCCCAGTCCTCCCATGTTTTCAGTGACACCGGCCCGTCGGGAGGAGAAGACGGACAGGCCAGGAGAAGGTGGGTTAGATATGCCCTCGGTGCATTGCACACAGGGCAGGAAGGCGGGAATAGTTGGTAGTGGGTGAGGAGGGAGGGGGGGGTAAGGTGCGTGTTTGCAGACGGCGCCATATGTGCTGCTCCCTGGTAGTAAGGGAAGAGTGGGGAGGTGGGTATATCTGCCTTTCGGCACGAGCATTCGCGGTGAGCTCAGCACAGGTACACGCACGCTCCTTCGAGAAACCCTCCATGAGATCCGCCTGTGCCCGGTTTCTAGACCCTCGGGCTAAAGAATCGGCGGCCTCATTGCCAGGGTTTCCCGAATGCGCGGGCACCCAGATGAGCACAGCGTTGCGGGAGGAAGGGGGGGTGCTGGGTGAGCATATGGAGTGTGGTAGGGTGAACTGGGCCACAAGCATAATTTAGCAATTGAGTTCTTGAATCACTTAGGATGTAGGTAGCATTGGAACTGCCGAGCGCTAGCGCAATAGGGATCTCTTCCGCTTCTTCCGGTTTCGTTCCAGGAGGTAATTCTTTTATTAATGGAGGGGTGTTCGGTGCGTAGGCCACCGCTGTGGCTCCGTGCTGATCGCATGCAGCATCTACCCACGCCGTACGCTTTATGGAGGGTTGCTGGTCTAGCTTTCCGTCGCTCGCGGTTTCGGTCGGGGTGCATGTTACGGCGGAGCGGTCGAATGCAGAATGTTTCGCGAATTTCTTCGGGTAGGGACTTCAGGGAATCATGATAGGCGGAGATGCGAATTTGGAGTATTGAAAGTATATGTCTTCCGGTAGGGGTGCTGGCCCAGTCGGATATATTGTGCATGTAGGTGTGCCTCGGTTAGCTCTGGCATAATGTTATGCACACCTAACTCTGGAGGCGTTCATTACTGGTGCTTTTTGGGAGGCGGAGCGCTGCCTTGGTGGCTTGCCTGATTATAGAGTTTACTGTTTGGGTTTCGGTCACATTAAGGTAGAGGTAAGGTGTAGAATACACCACTCTGCTCATGGTGAATGCGTGTACCACTCGCAGAGTATCTGCTTTTCGCAGGCCGTGATCTTTAGCTGTCACTCTGCGTACTAACTGCGCGGTGGCTGCCAGTGTGCTCTTTAAGCGTTTGATGGTTATGGTATATTTGCCATCTTGTTGCAGGTGTAGCCCCAAGATGCGAATGGTAGGGACCTGAGGGACCTCCCTACCCTGTACGCAGATCTTGATGGAAGTGTGGTTTCGGTTACCTTTTGGTGGAATCAAGAGAAGTTACTATTTTTCTGGTGAACAGCTGAGGCCTACCTTCGTGACTGTCAGGGATGACAAGAGAAATGGAAGAAGATGATGATCACAAAAGAAATGGACGGAATGAGGGCAAACCAGAGACGAAGAAGAAGCTCGGGGTGCGCGCGGGGGAGAAGCCATCGTGGCAGGGCGGGCACGCGGAGCGCAGAACGGCAGAGAAGACGATGGAAGACCGGGCAGTCTGGGTCTCGCCCCAGGGCTGCAGAGCTTGGAGAGCCCGCCTGAGTTGCAACCTCGGCGAGCTGCGGTCTTCCTGCTGCGGTCGTCCAGCTGGCCGGCTGTGCTGTGAGCTGCCGGGACAGAGTGTGCTTGTGGCGCCGACCGCGAACGAGCCCGGGCTTGCGGCCGCCCGTCTGCCACGTCAACGGCGCACGGCCCAGCAGTTGAGGGGGCGTGCCAGGAGTATCGGCCGGCACCAGCCCCTGTCTGCAAAAGAGACGCGACGCACGAGTACGACGCCTCGTGTGTGGAGCGGCCGGCATCAGCGGCGACGCCAGGGCGACGGACGCAACGAGCGACGGACGCGACTATCGACGGTGCGGGGTCAGCGCGTGAAGACAATACTGTAAGCGGCTGACCATTTTCATCCCGGTCGTCGTAGACGCAAACGACCCGCGTAGAACTTGATAGGACGCGCTAATTAGTGTGTTTTGGGAACTTCAGTTATCTCTAGCTAATTCTATTGTTGTGTGTGGGCGTGTATGTATACATGTTTGTGTGGGAAATGAAGGGTGTGTTTTTGTCTCACCTGTGTCGCCTTTCTTGAGTCCATTCCGCCGACTTGAACTAAACGTGCCGGGCGTTACATCGTGACAACATTGGCGAGCCTGCCAGGATGCCCATTAACTTTTGTCACGTGCCCTGGACTGTTTTGAACAGCGGAATGGACCTTGAACGGTTGTCACGATGTTGTCACGATGTTGGTAAAAGGCCCGGCGCGTTTCGCTTGAGTCGGCGGAATGGACTCTAGAAAGAAAGGCGACACAAAGGTGTGACAACAACACACACTTCATTTACCACACAAAGAGATATAAATAAACACACAGAGGAACATAAATCAGTCTCAACAAATAAATAACTAACACGTCCCTGATCTGCCGAAACGACATGCGTCTCTCGCTGGTCGCTTACGGTTGACGATGTCCCGAGGCCGTCACTCGCTGCAGCTCTCGGCACCGGCATGTCCGCTGGCGTCGTAACGTGCTTCGCCGACGAGGCGATGCATGGTGCTCAGCCGTCGCCCGACTTCGCCAGCATGAGGTACGTGCCGGCAGGCACTCCTGGTCCGCCCCACTCCACTCTGGGCCGTGCGTCGCTGACGGGGCAAGACGGTCGGTCGCAAGCCCGGGCTCGTTGAAGGTCGGCGGCGTACGCGCTGACCAGTCCCGGCAACTTACTGCACCGCTGGCCTGCTGGGATACCGGAGCATGGAGACAGCTGCTCGCCGAGGCAAAAGCTCAGGCGGGCCTCCAAGCCCTGCAGCACTGGGGCAAGACCCAGACTGCCCGGTCTTCGGCCGTCTTGTCCGCCGTCATGTCCACGTCGTTCTCTTCGGCTCGCGCCAGCCTTCCAAGGTGGCATCTCCCGCGCTTCTTTCTCTTTTTCCACTTCGATTTCCATTCCTTGTTTGCGTTCCATGCATCTCTTTTCTCCTCTTCCTCTTCTTTTCTTGCGTTTGTCATCCCTGACAGTGACCTCGTCCTGTATTACAGTTGCACCTGTTTGTAATGTTTCTTCGATTTGGGCGTCCGATCCGTATGTGGTCCACACAGTAATATCATTTGCGTGCAGGGTATGGTCAAGATGGGGGATTTTCTGCAGCTTCCGCGCAAGCGGAATAAGTACTGCGTTAAAAAGGAAAGGGGACAGCACAGATCCTTGCGGATTGCCTATGTTAGCTAGTGGGTAGCGGCGTGTGCGACGATTGTAAACACATGGTGGCCGTTCGGTTTTGCAGGAAAGCCTTTATATAGTTGTAAGTTCGTTGGCCAACCCTTAGTTCTATCAGGGCATTTAGGATGGCTTCATGTTTGATGTTATCGAATGCTTTTTTGAGGTCTATTTGAGCATGGGAGCGACATGCTAGTCTTAGGGTCCTGTAGGAGAATCACAAATCTGGTGCTCTTTGTTTAGTATCAGCTGCATTAGCCCTTCTCGCTTACAGGCGTGTGCTACGACAGTTCCAATGCCAATGTTTTAAAGGTGGAGGTGTGTTAGAATTAGTTGAATCACCTGCCATTTTTGCTGCCCAGCAGTATTGGAAACAGGAGGGGAATATGTGGTGTGGGTTGATGGCGTCGCCTGCATATGGCTGCTTGCCTCCGCCACCATTACGCCCAATTGTGCCCTGAGCTGTGCACAGAAGGTATCTAGTTTGTTATCTAAAATTTTGAAGCGTTCATCAATGAGGCAGTCAATCCTAGCCTCAAGAGCTGGAAATGGAGTCTCGATTGTTTGTAGACGATTTTCTAGGAATTGCTGAAATACATCATGCACCTGCTTTTGGAAATGTGCAAGTTTCGCTGTTAATTCTGCCTCAAGTTTGGCTTCAAATTGAGCCTCCACTTCAGCCGTTTTGCCTAATTGCTCCTATTCAGTTGTTTGGTCTAATGGCGGAGGAACTTCTTTTCTTTTCTATTTTACGGGTGGTGCTGGGGGTTGGGGATTCTTGAGCAGGTAAAATATGACTGTCCATGGGCGAAGGTTTACCAGGGGGTGAGTGTAAGGGTTGGGTAGTGGCCTGTCGCAAGCATCTTACCTCCTCTCGAAGGCGTGCCACATCCACATCCCGGGGTCTGGTTTGCGCGTGACTCGTTCTGTCCATGTGATCTCCTCGGGGGCCTTCGGCGGGGTTCATGGATGCCATCTTGGGAAGTCCTCTGTGTGCGGCTGCTGTCTTCCGGTAGGTTCCCTGTGGGCTGGTGGCTTCGTTGTGATCTGTCGCTATTTTTCTTTACACCAGCCTGTTCCTGTAAGGTGCTCTCCACCGCAGAGGATGCATCGGGGCACGCACTGACGACTTCTATCTTCCCCGTGATCTTCACCACATCTTGGACATCTCGGTTTTCTCTGTTCCGGGCACACATCATATCTGTAACCTAGCACTCGGCAGTTTGTGCAGGCCTCTGGTCGAGCTCTGATTGGCGTGCAAAGGTGCACTCCCCCATAGTAAATGATTCTACGAGGGATGGGTCCCTGGGCAAACGTTATGAGGATAGACTTGGACTTGCCCATCCGTCTTGCTAGCAGGATGCCGGCGTCCGGATTTCTCGCTTGCAGTTCATTGCAGAAGCCTCTTCTTCCGTTTCATCCCAAAAAGCTTTGGATATCACGCCTCGCACAGTGTCCGCTGCAGGGGCTATGTACGCTGCCACCACGTACGCCTTTGCATTTAAGGTGATGCTTCTTTTTCAACCAGCTTTAGCTCTGTTTCCTCGTTAGTGGTGGCTGCTGTGCACGTATTGTTCGTTGGGTGTACGCGTACTTGCACTTCTGCGTCCACGGGTATCTCCGCTGTTGCGCAAAGGCATCGGAGTAGCAGCTGCGGCTGTATGTTCGGCATGAAGAGGTCTCCCTGTGAGCGGAAAATTACCTTTATAGCATGCTGGGGAAGTGGAGCCATTTGCCGACTTTTGCGCGTCACATGCTGCGTTCCACGCAGCTTCGCCGGATTCGGGCGGTACGTCGGACGCCACGCCGACGCGTCAAGCATTTCGGTGCGTTCCTGCGGCGCCTTCTGTTTTTCGCTCACTTCGGGTATATCCTTCATGCGCGCTTTTGACTGGAACTTGCCATAATAGGTGCCAATGATGATAGTCCAGTCTGCTGCATAGTAGTCCTCCTCCCGGAGTGTAGTTCCTTCGACTTGTAGAACATCCATCGTCGGTTTGCCGCCGAGCTACGCCTCGCGCTTAGCTCAGCGCGACCTGTGCGGCCTGCCGGTCTCCTCAATAAGTCGGACTGGTTCGGCGCAAGGATAACCAAACTTCGTGGGTGGCCTCCGCTCACCTTCCGGTAGCGTAACACTAAAATTGGTGAACCTTCGTGCTGATCTACCAAAGCGGCCGCATCGGTTTTCTCATATTATGAAAATCATGACAAACTTGTCATGAACGGCATGATTTACACGCCATGGCCGTGGTGCTCGTGCGGCCGTTTCATTACCTTCATATATCCATAAAATGGTGTGATGAAACATTTCTGCGTGACCAACATAAATGACAGGTGGTAATATGAAAATCATGACGTGCATGTCATGTACATGATTTGCATGCCACGCTCATGGTGCGCTGATGGCTGTTTCGCTAGCTTGATATTCACCAAATTTGGTATTCCGTGACGTGACTGTACGACGAACATAAATGACAAGTGGTAATACAAAAATCATAACATGTCATGTGCAACATGTCTTGCATGCCACGCTCATGGCACGCTCGCGACCGTTTCGCTAACTTGGTATACATGAAATTTGGTATTGCGGGACGTCACTCTATGACGAACATAAATGACAAGTGGTAATATGGAAATCATGACATGTCATGTGCAACATGACTTGCATGTCACGCTCATGGCACGCTCGCGGCCAGTTCGCTCGCTCTATATACACTAAATTTGGTATTACGTGACGGTCTGTATGACAAACACAATTGGCGCATCGTAAAACGAAAATAATGACTTTTCATGTACAGCATGACTTGCTTGCCACGCTCATAGCGTGCTCACGGCCGTTTGGCTAAGTTGATATGCACCAAAATTGGTATTGCGTGACGTGACTGTATGACGAACATAAGTGTCAGGTGGTAACGTGAAAATCATGACATTCATGTCATGTATAACAACGCCATTTACATGCCCCGCTCATGATGCGCTTGCGTCCAGTTCGCTAGCTTCATATACAACGAAATGGGTATTTCGCGACGTGACTGTATGAAGAACATAAATGACAGGTCCTAACATGTAAATCATGACATGCATGTTATGTACCGCGTTATTTGCTCCTTGCTGGGTGCTTCACATTATATCGATTCCCACAATGTGTGAGATCTTCCAGTTTTTTCTGCATTGTGACGTCGGAGGAAGACCCTACAGGTTTGACGACTTTCGAGCACCTCTGGAAGAACTGGGTTTCATCAAAGCGGTGAATGGCATTAGGCCCTACCTAAGCAGTCCCGTTTGGATGATCAAGCTACCCGCTTCAGAAGCAAAAATATGCTTTTGAGTAGTGGTGGAATTCAGGTAAACGGGCGATACTGTGCTCTGTGCTGTAATTGACCCTGTGATGCAGGAGCTTACAATGAAGATACACTGGGTAGCTTGCGACGTTCCTAACAAGGCTGCTCGAACACTGTTGAGTGTGTACAGTGACGTGAGAGCAGTCAAGCTAAGGGAGTGGAGCGCACCAGAATTTGAACAGGTCGAGTCGACAAGTCGCGTCGCTCGTATGACCCTTGGGGAGGTCATCACCTCGGAAGAGTTGCCGGATCTCTCTAAGTTTCAAGGGGGAGCTGTTTTGGTAGTGGTGCCATGCACAGCACCAAACACTCTGCGCTGCCGAATGAATAAGCATGTAGGCTTATGCCACGGGAGCGAAGGAAAGACACGCCTGAACCATAACCGACGCCAGCAAGGAACATGAGCCGTGGCTTCACGTGCCACCGCTAAGCGCCGTCTTTATTTTCTTCACTTGCGGTCGCGCGCTCTCCGTTTTGCGCGCCACCCGAATGAGGGCGCTACAGGGCCCCCCCCGTGTAGACTGGAAGTCGGAATGTGACATGCCGTTTTTGGTAGTCCAACGGGAGGTCAGGCGTAGATGAGAGGCTTTCTATGGCGGTCTCCAGGTACGCCGGCTTAAGTCGGTCCAAGCTGACTGTCTCTTCGCGGCCGTTCTGAAGAAGAGTGGCAGTTTTGGAGGTGCGGTTGAGGACGCGGAATGGTCCGTCGTAGGCTGGTGTCAAAGGTGGTCTGACCGCGTCGTGGCGCACGAAAACATGCGTTGAAGTTGCCAGATCAGGGTGGACAAATATGGTCTTGTGATCGGAAGGTCGGGGTGGAGTGGGCCGGAGGTCTTGAACACAGTCGATGAGGCGTTCTAGGAACTGTTGTGGCTGATCTGGTAGGTGCGTTGACGTGAAGAAATCTCCAGGGAGCCGCAGAGAACTGCCATACACCAGCTCTGCTGCTGAGCACTGTAGATCTGCCCGGATGACAGCCCGTAAACCTAGGAGCACCAGCGGCAAGGCATCAACCCAGGTGGCTCTATTGAGGCGGGTGGTCAGGGCGGTCTTCAGTTGTCGGTGAAGGCGTTCCACCATGCCGTTGGCGCAGGGATGATAAGCAGTGGTGCGGCAGTGCCTGGCTCCGAGGATGCGATTAAGGCAAGTAAATAGCGAGGACTCGAATTGACGTCCACGGTCTGTTGTCACGGTGCCAGGACAGCCAAAACGAGATACCCACGTAGAAATGAAAGCACGGGCAACAGTCTCGGCGGTGATATCTTGAATGGGAACTGCTTCCGGCCAGCGTGTGAAACGATCGACCATGGTCAGTATATAACGGTACCCCTGAGACACTGGTAGAGGGCCCACAATGTCTAGATGAACATGGTCGAAACGACGGCCCGGTGGAAGGAAAGGTTGGGGAGGCGTCTTAGTATGACGCGAGACCTTTGTCATCTGGCAGGGCAGGCACATGCGTGTCCAAGCGCGCACATCACCGTTGATTCCGGGCCAGACATAGCGCTGGGTGAGAAGACGCTGAGTAGCCCGAATGCCAGGGTGACAGATGTCGTGTAAGGAGTGGAAAACGGTGCGTCGTAATGAAGCGGGAACGAAAGGGCGTGGAAGGTCAGACGAGACATCGCACCACAAGGGCTCAGATGACAATGGATGAGGTACCAGGCGTAGTCGGAGAGAACGGGGTTCTCCCGAAAAGCGGCGAGCTCTTGATCATTCTGCTGTGCGGAGGAGAATGAGGCCCAGTCGATGGTTGGAGATGGAGAGTCAACCGCGGCTATACGAGAAAGGGCATCTGCGGCGGTGTTGTCCGCGCCTTTCACGTGGCGGATATCAGTAGTGAATTCCGATATATAAGCAAGATGGCGGAGTTCACGGGGCACATACTTGGATGAGTTTGTGCGGAAAACATACGCCAGTGGCTTATGATCAGTCAGTACGTAAAATGAGCATCCTTCCAGAAAATGCCGATAGTGCTGTATCGCAGTGTAGATGGCCAGTAACTCCCGGCCGAAGACGCTGTAGCGGGTCTCAGCAGGAAGTAGCTTCCGAGAGTAAAACGACAAGGGTCTCCACTCGGAGTCAATGCACTGCTGTAAGACGGCCCCAACGGCCACGCTGGATGCGTCCACCATCAACCGAGTAGGGGCGTTGCTGCGCGGATGAATAAGAAGCACGGCGTTAGCGACCGCTTGCTTGGCAGCAGCAAAGGCGGCCTGGGCCTCTGACGACCACGGAATGGCAGAGGACGGGCCGGCGGTTGACCGAAGAAGGTCGGTGAGTGGTCGAAGCAGTTCGGCACAGTGTGGTATGAAGCGCCTAGAAAAATTCACAAGCCCCAGGAATTGGCGTAACTGGCGCAGTGTTGTAGGCCGAGGATAATCCTGGATTGCTTTAACGTGGGACGGGAGAGGGCGTATTCCTTTGGATGATATGTGATGGCCCAAAAACTCGAGTTCAGATGCGCCGAAAATACACTTCGAGGCATTCACAACGAGGCCGTACTGCTGTAGACGTTGGAATAGAGCACGAAGATGCTGCTCATGATCTCCAGGTGTGCGGCTGGCGATGAGGACATCGTCAAGGTACGCAAACACAGTAGGGAGGCCCCGTGTGACCCCAGCAATGAACCGCTGGAAGGTTTGAGCCGAATTGCGGAGTCCAAAAGGCATCCGCACGTATTCAAACAACCCAAAGGGCGTCGTGATGGCGGTCTTAGGTATGTCGGCGGGCTCGACAGGAATCTGGTGGTACGCCTTAACAAGGTCCACTTTGCTGAAAATCGTGCAGCCGTCGAGGCGCGACGTAAAATCCTGGATGTGAGGTAGGGGATAGCTGTCATGGACAGTCTTGGCGTTCAACGCTCGATAGTCCCCACAAGGACGCCAGTCACCGGGATCACGCTTTGGAACCAAATGCAGCGGGGAAGCCCAAGCGCTTGACGACGGCCGTATAATGCCGAGCTGCAGCATGTGGTCAAACTCCCGTTTGGCGATAGCTAGGCGGTCTCCAAACAGGCGGCGTGGTCGAGCGGCTGCTGGTGGACCACGGGTGACGATGTGGTGTGTCACCGTATGTTTAGGCGGCTGAGTGAGGTTGCACGGTTTTGTTAACTCCGGGAAACTCGCCAAGATTTTTTCAAACGGTGAGGAGGGTATCAGCATGCGGATGGCCATAGGAGTGATGTCGGACAGGACTCCCGAGATGGAGAGACGAGTCTGACCGTCTATGAGGCGGCGGCTCCGCACGCTTACGTCCAAATCGAAGTATGAGAGGAAGTCCGAGCCGATGATCGGTTGAACCACGTCTGCGATGACGAAAACCCACCGGAAAATGCGGCGAAGGCCGAAGTCGAGGGTGAGAGATCGGAGTCCGTAGGTTGCTATAGACGAGGCGTTGGCAGCGCGAAGTGACTGCCCGGGTGACTTCGAACGATCAGCCTTAGTCGGGGGGCACAACGCTTATTTCCGCGCCCGTATCTATAAGGAACCTGGCGCCGGATAGCTGGTCTGTTACCATGAAAAGGCAGCTGGGACGAGAAGTGAGATCACACGCCGCCGTCAGTGATCCCGGTGGGCGTTTCCCGACCACGAACAGGGAGGTGTGCACTTCGTGGCTCGGTGTCGGAAACGCCGGTGGTACCAGCAGAGAGGTGGAGGGCTGGGACTCCGAGCATCTCGTGTGCGCGGAAGAGCTCCAGGACCGGAACGAGGCGAACGAGTCTCCTGCAGGGGGCTCCGGAGTGCGGCAATGGAGGCGGCGAGTTCGTCGATGCGGGCCTCAAGGCGCGAAATCGCTGTGTCTGCTGGTGGTAAGACAGCGTTGACAGATGGGGAGGTCGCTTCATGAACCTGATCGGCGAGCTCCGCCAGGCGGTCGAGGTTGACGTCGCCGGCCGCCGCGAGGACGAGGCGGATTGGCTGAGAAAGGCGTTGGAGGAAGAGCTCGCGAAGCAACGCTGAGTGGGCAGAGACGTCGTGTTCCCCAAGAAGCTGTCGCATTCGGCGCAGTAGTTGGGAGGGGCGCCTGTCGCCAAGGTCCCCCTCTGCAAGGAGCTGCTGTAGTCGGACGCGTTCCGACGGCATAAATCGCTCCAGCACCTTGGTCTTAAGGTGCTGATATGGCGTAGTGTCCGAGGGGTTGGAGAGGACGTCGGAGAGCTCGCTGGCAACATCAGGAGGAAGGACTGAGGCTACGTGGTAGTAGCGTGTCGTTTCCGAGGCAATGCGGTACAGGGAGAATTGCGCCTCGACCTGGTGAAACCAAACTTGCGGGTTCTGTGACCAGAAAGATGGGAGACGCAGTTGCACCGCCGAGACGTCCTGAAGACGTGAGGCTTGCTCTGTTGAGGGTGCGTTCGAGTCAGTCATTGTCTTCGTCCTAGGTCACCACTTGTAGGCTTATGCCACGGGAGCGAAGGAAAGACACGCCTGAACCATAACCGACGCCAGCAAGGAACATGAGCCGTGGCTTCACGTGCCACCGCTAAGCGCCGTCTTTATTTTCTTCACTTGCGGTCGCGCGCTCTCCGTTTTGCGCGCCGCCCGAATGAGGGCGCTACAAGCATATCCGTCGTGAATGCCGAAGGCCACGTTGCACCAACTACCGGACGAACCATGATGGAGAACCCCCGAGGAAGAAACGGCACTGTTCTGTGGGGCACCGGACGGAGAAGACGGACGAAGCAAGCGTCGCACCCGCGACGAGAGCGGCTGGTACTCGGCTCTGGAGGCGACGGGTAGTGGCCGTGGACCTTGAAGACTCCAAGCGAGGCTGCCCGGACCTGTCGCGCCTCAATACTGCAGTTCCGGGATCACCAGCAGCCCTCCCCTTCTCGGCGGGACGGCTGCAGACCACAGTGCAGTCAAGGAGGCATCCGTCATCTGTTGAGTCCTGAACCACGGGTCCAAAGCCTAGTTAGGCCTAACCTCGACTGAGCGAGGACGAAGACGACTACTGGAGACACACGGGACGAGGACAAGCGGCAGGCTGGGCGAATGCAGCCGACGATGAACTTCGGGGACTGCTGAAGACGTCGACGACGGTCTCTTCGAAAGATCGACGCGACGAGAACATCGGGTCGTCTCGGCGAACGACCAGCGCACCGTAAGAACATTCCAATACCGCTAGGCCCATAGTGGTCAGACTGAGTCGGATAGACGTATCTAAGCCTAGCCGAGATGCATGGATTAGATAGTTTCCGTGTGGAATAAGAATTAAGATTGGTTGATGTAAATAGGTTGTTGCAGGTTTTTTCTTGTATTTGTTCAGTGCCTTTAACACTTTTTTCATGTATTTCACTTGTCTGTGATAAAGTGTGTTGTTTGCCTTACCACGGTCTCCCGTGCTCGTATCACTCTCTCCCAATCCCAATCCGATTTGCAAGCGCTCCCGAGATAATCGTGACAAATAAGTGTGCGAGCCTGTGCCAGGATTTTTTCATCTTTCGGCCCAGTCACGTATCGTCGGGGGGTTGCAAGGATGGATTGGGAGAAGTTGGCGGCCGTGGCCAAAGACTTGGGCATGAACAAGGAGGAGACGATAGAGTTTTTTAAGAACGCTCAGCAACAACAGGAAAAAGAGCATGAGCGAGCGCGCGAACAGCATGAACGAACGCTCGCGGAGCAGAAGGTAGAGAAAGAAACGTTAGAGTTAAAGTTGCGTTTGACACAAGCGAATGAGGCATCGCGAGACGATGCAAGTGTGGTTAGTGCATCATCGACGGCGTCGGCTAGTTCGCCTTCTCCCAGACGAAAGCCTGTCTGCCCTCGCAAGTTAATGGCGCCCTTCAACGAACGAAGGGAGGACCTTGATGCATATTTGCATCGTTTTGAGAGGATCGCGATCGGGCAAGGCTGGGAGAGGAGCGAGTGGGCCAATGCCTTGAGTTTGTGTCTCGTGGGAGAGGCGTTAAGCGTGTTCGGCCGCATGCCCGCACAAGAGTCGGTAAACTATGACATGGTCAAGAAAACTTTATTGCAAAAATTCCGACTGACAGCAGAAGGGTTCCGCGAAAAATTCCAGACATGTAAGCCTGAAGATTCAGAAACGGGGAAACAGTTTGTATGCCGCCTCACCAACTACTTTGATCGCTGGATGGAGCTGTCAGAAACAGAAAAGACGTACCAAGGCGTCCGCGATAAAATAGTTGGTGAGCAGTTCCTCAACCGTTGCAGCAGTAAGCTAGCAGTATTTTTGAAAGAGAGAAAGCTTCACACGGTGGAGGAAATGGCAAGCCAGGTGGACCAGTTTCTAGAGGCACAAGGGTGGAATAATTTAGAAAAAAGGGGCAGCAGAAACCCTGATGATGAAGAGTCTACCGATGAGGCCACAACATATAGAACCAAGAAAGAGCAGCGGTGCTTCCTATGCAATCGGCTCGGCCATAGGGCTATGAATTGTAGAGCAGGCAGTAGTCAACAGTAAACGCCTGTAACATGCCAGCTATGCCATAAAAGAGGGCACAAGGCTGATCAATGCAGGTCGATATCAGGCGAAAACGTTGCATGTGCACTGAGATCAGAAGAAAAGACAGAGGTAGTTAGTAGTGTGATAGACATGTCGGCAGGCAGTGATATGCCTGTGGTAGTAGGCAAGGTAAACGGCAGAGCGGTAACTGTGTTAAGAGACTCGGGTGCAGATACCGTGCTAGTAAGGAAAAGCCTTGCGAATAAAAGAGATTTTACAGGAAGAATGGGAATGGTGGTCTTTGCAGACGGATCTAAGATGAGGTTACCAGAAGCCAAGATACGGCTGGATAGTCCTTACTTTGCAGGAGAAATTAATGCCAAATGTATAGAGGATCCCTTGTATGATGTGATATTAGGAAACAGGCCAGGAGTGCGAAGGGTTGATGACCCAGTGCGGAGGGGCATTTATGCCAAGAAAGGAGAACAGGGCATCAGAAAAGAGAAAAAGAAAAGCCCAGATAACTCAGAAAGTAGTGTGAGTAGGGAAGAACAAACCGAGAGTGAATTGCCAGGTCTTGAGCGTGTTGGGGTATCCACAGAGGAACTTGCAAAAGAGCAGATGAAGGATAAAACCCTAAGGCATGCAATTAACAGAATCGGACGTGAACCAATAAGAGAAGGTAATAGAGACTGTGTAACATACGAAGTCAGCAAGGAGTTGATATTTCGAAAGTTTTCAAAAAATGCAGTGGTAATTAGACAACTTATGGTACCAACATGTTATAGGCAGGCCATTTTATAACACTGCTATGAGAACGGCTGTAGAGATACAAAGAGCCTACGCAGGGAATTGACAAATGAGGCGTTTTGGCCGGGAGTGCACAGAGAGATAAATAACATCGTGAAAAGACGTCAAAAACGTTGCAAATGAAGTAACATGAGAAAAGTGTGTACTAGTAGTGTTGAGTCTGAGAATTAGTGTGTTCGGGACAATGAACTATGTAAGCACCGAGAGTGTATATTTGATGTGTTGGTGCCGTGAATTGTGTGATGATGTGACAAGTGAAAGTGTGTGGTGAGAGAAGGTGGTAAGCCAGCCCACGGACGAGAAACACGGAGTCACAAGATATCACCTGAGTCGCAAGGTAGCACCAGATCAGAAGGCCTCAACCCGAAGGAGGATGAACAGAGCAGTTTTTTTTAAGAAAAAAACTCTTTAAAAGGGGGCCCAATGTGATGAGTAAAGGAGGGGCACGAGGCGCGTGCCGAACGGGCAAGCGTGGCGACGGTGCGCGAGGAGCAAAAAGTCACCCGATGGCACGCGCAAAAAACACGTCGACGCAGAGGATTGGCCAGATAGGGGCGCGTGCCACGCGACCCGAACCGTGATGGAGAACCCCCGAGGAAGAAACGGCACTGTTCTGTGGGGCACCGGACGGAGAAGACGGACGAAGCAAGCGTCGCACCCGCGACGAGAGCGGCTGGTACTCGGCTCTGGAGGCGACGGGTAGTGGCCGTGGACCTTGGAAGACTCCAAGCGAGGCTGCCCGGACCTGTCGCGCCTCAATACTGCAGTTCCGGGATTACCAGCAGCCCTCCCCTTCTCGGCGGGACGGCTGCAGACCACAGTGCAGTCAAGGAGGCATCCGTCATCTGTTGAGTACTGAACCACGGGTCCAAAGCCTAGTTAGGCCTAACCTCGACTGAGCGAGGACGAAGACGACTACTGGGGACACACGGGACGAGGACAAGCGGCAGGCTGGGCGAATGCAGCCGACGATGAACTTCGGGGACTGCTGAAGACGTCGACGACGGTCTCTTCGAAAGATCGACGCGACGAGAACATCGGGTCGTCTCGGCGAACGACCAGCGCACCGTAAGAACATTCCAATACCGCTAGGCCCATAGTGGTCAGACTGAGTCGGATAGACGTATCTAAGCCTAGCTGAGATGCATGGATTAGATAGTTTCCGTGTGGAATAAGAATTAAGATTGGTTGATGTAAATAGGTTGTTGCAGGTTTTTTTCTTGTATTTGTTCAGTGCCTTTAACACTTTTTTTCATGTATTTCACTTGTGTGTGATAAAGTGTGTTGTTTGCCTTACCACGGTCTCCCGTGCTCGTATCACTCTCTCCCAATCCCAATCCGATTTGCAAGCGCTCCCGAGGTAATCGTGACAGGTCACAAACGGCAAGATTGCGTGCGCGCTTGTGTCAGAGGGATCGGCACCACGTCAAAGCGACAGGGTGTCCATGATTAAATGGATGAAGTGAAATTGCACCATCTCCCGCTAAAGGGAACCATGTGTAGATGTGAAGCAGCGGGCGCTAACGCTTACACTGGCGGCGGCGTTGACACTGGCGCTCATCGCAGCGTTGCACAGCAGAGAAAACTGGGGAGGCGTAAAGCAGGCAGTGATGGAGCAGTGTTCCCTACTGGAACATGCCAATCGCTGCTAATGGGCAATGAGAGACAGAAGACTCCGACTGGACACAGAGACCCGCACTCCGCTTTTAGTTAACGCGCACGCTGCGAATTTTTATTGTTCAACAACGCACAGGAGAAATCTCCCACCGGCACCACCTTGGAGGTCAAGATCCATTGCCATATATACGGGGTGGCCAGTGAACGGTTGTGCAGCGCGAGCAGTCGGTTTTTTAAACCAAGAAACTCGCTAGCAGACGCTGCCTGCGTCGGCGTCGCGAGGCGAGAGATGGGGGGAGCGTAGGAGAGGAGAGAGAGGGGGGTGACACGCATGCGCAGTGGGAGTGTGAACGCCGTGGGCAGGGATGCGTAGAGGAGAGAGGGGGGAGCGTAGGAGAGGAGAGGGGGGGACGCGCATGCGCAGTGGGAGTGTAGACGCCGCGGCCAGGGATGCCTAGAGGAGAGAAGGGGGGAGTGTAAGAGGGGAGAGAGGAGGGGAGGCGCATGCGCAGTGAGGGTATGGTTGCCGCGGGGAGGGATGCCTAGCGGAGAGAGAGGGGGAGAGGAGGTTTTTTTATTTTTATTTTTTTAAAGGGTTTGCGCATGCGCAGTAAGGGTGGGCACGCGGCACACCACCACCACCACCACCGGATTAAGCTTCGCCATAAGATGCTTCACATCTAAAAGCGGAAGAGACGGCTTCGCCATCTACCAAAGAAATTTTCGAAGCAAGCCAGAGCAGCGGTGTCGCAGCTGGAACGCTAAGGGCGCTGCAGGAGGCAGAAAACCGACTCCCGAAAAAGGAGGGTGATAAAACTGCGCCCAGTGCGCTTTCGGAGGAGCTGCCTGCGGCGCGTTCGTTGGTGCGATCGCGGGCAATGCGTCGGGAGGCATTAGTCAAAGAAGGTGAAAACGCAAAGGTGGAAGGCAGTACCGTAGTAGACGCGACTCAAAAAAGAAAAGAGACTGATAAGATCGAGGAAGACAGCTTTGGTGGAAGACCAAGGCGTGTTCGTAATAACATTGAAGGGTACATTGTAAATTCCGAAGTGTGTTCGGCGAAAGCCTGTGCACATTGAGACGGGGTCCGATAGAATGGAACGCGATGAGTGCATGAGTGGGCGGATTGTGGCCGGGCTACAGGTGAGACGCGTGCGCGTGGGAGCCAACCGACACACTCGACTGCTGCAACGAGACGTCTGACGAAGGAGCGTTGCCGCGCGCGCCGCTGTGCCATTTCTGAGGGAGTGTGAGGGGGAAAGGCCACAGCTGTGGCGGCGCAACTGTTGCTATGCGCAGCTGTACCATCACGTGATTGCTGAGAGAATGTGACGGGAAGAGTCCACAGTTGGCACTGTTCCAGGGCACGGACCGACGGACGGACGCCGCGAGTATGAGCCAATAAAGGTTTTCGCCTTAAAAATGGATGTGGACCCAGTACTGGTAAAGAGACGCCGTGAGGAGGATGATGCGGATGCCGAATGCGAGCAGCGGCAGCCTGAATGCGAATGAAAGAAGGCAACTGGAAAGAAGGGGAGGTGCGTTCCCCGAACACGAGTAGCGTCGCTAAACCGCGGCAGCTGCTTTGGCGAGTGAAGATTGCAGGCTGTCGGTCCCCGCCGGCGCCCGGCGTCCTTTCAAAACGCAAATGACGGCGCATGATGCACCACTTCGCGTGGCCACTTTGCATGTTCGCGGATTAGGCGCGAGACGCAGGCAGTATGAGCTGAAGTGTCTGGCGCATGATCTGGACCTGGATGTGCTCGCGGTTCAAAAAAAGTCACAGTTTCACCACAAGGGTGAAGCAATGAATGCGATAGCAACAAATTCCAATGTTATTCGAAGTGAAGCTGGCAGCTAACTCTTTCGGATCCAATCTCACGCAACTCTACAAAATGCTGGTTTAAGAGCATACAGACGCTCCAGGGACACTTCGCACAATCTCCTCGCTTTGAGAGCGGAGCATGTAGGAGCCAGCCGCCCGCTGTCGCGGCTGCTGAGATTGCGAGATAACGCGTGCGCCAGCGACGACCGCGCTCGTAAAACCAAAGGTTGCAGTGGCTGCATGAGGCACCCCCCCCCCCCCCTCTTCCGCGTCTTTCCACGCTTGTTAAATAAGCGCGGAGCGTTTCCTCTCTTCTTGAGCATTCCCGGGCTGGTCGAACAGGCAGGGGGGATCTTATCGCATACGCCTTGGAGCGACGGAGGTGGGCCGGCTAGTTTGATGTCCGCTTCAGTCGCGTTTGTCGGCCCCGCTCCCACGCTGTTACCCGCGGGTAGAACGTACTATGCGCTAGGGGATTTATCAATTTGGACTTTATACGCAAAATGACGGCGACGGCAAAACCCCGTCGAGACTGTCCATAGAATTGCTATCGCAATAAAAACAAACGTGGAGAGTGAGAGTATACTGATAGCACGCTTGCACCTCTCCGTATTTATTACTTACTATTACTGTGGAGGGGCCAACCACATCAGTCACGCGCTTGGCCCCTCTGCAGCATGTTGTCTCCTACTTCAGAACTCAAACGACATTGCAGTAGAAAAAGTGGTTGTCTTGTGACCGCGGTAGATTTGTAATGTATGATTTCAAGTTATAATGGATGCGCTTTCCGTGTGGTGCCTGTTTATGCACCTATGTTGCCAGAGGAACGTTTGCAGTTCTTTCAAGATTGATCATATGTTAGAGTGTGATAGAGCACTGATACTGCTTGGTGGCTTTAATTGTGTTTGTGAGACTAATGACTGTTCTACCAAATCGCGTGTCATTGATGCCAGTTGAGTGTATTTAAGGGATCTAATTGGCAATCTCACTGTGGTTGATGTGGCTTACACAACTGTCGGTGGAAAACGCCAACACTTTACTCATTTTCAAGGTAACAGTCCTGCTCGGCTCGACCGAGCTTATGTGACCTCGGAAATAGCATCTAGCTACAAGAACTACGTGATAAAACAAGTATCGTTTAGTGACTACCGTGAGGTCATGTTCGAGATAGGATCCAAGACCAAAAAGAAAATTGAATAAGAACTTTGGAAGTTTATAAAATGATGAGGAATTTATTCACCACTTGAAGGGTTTTCATCAAGCGTTTGTTGATCAGAGGGGGGCAGGACAAATTCGAAGTATGGGAAAGCTTCAAACAATGCATTAAATGTAAAGCAATAGAAAGTGGGTGCCAAATAATATTTTTTATGCCTAGGAATGAAAGGTGCTTGCGATCCCATCTGGAAACTTTGATACTACAACGGACAAATAGTCCTGTTTTGTTCATAAGCGAAATAAGACAAGCGAAAACAAAGTTGGAGACTATAGCACTCGAAAAATACAAAGGTGCAATGGTTCGTGCTTGATCAGAGACCGTCTTGTAGGAGAGGTGGCAACAAAGCGTGCCCTCTCTGACGAGAAGACTTATGCACGTTGCAATGAAATGGATAAAATAGTCTATGCTATTGGGTGAAATAGTGTAGCTAGGGACCGTAACACGATTAAACTAGCGTTCTTATATAGATTACTATCGAAAACTCATGATTCGCGCAAACCCTGAAATCCAAACTTCCAGCAGGATTTTTTACCTGAAATACCGCAATTGGACAGCGAACAAACGGTGTTATTAGAGAGAGAAATTGACGTGAAAGACGTGGAGAAAGCATTTGATGACCTGAAACCCGGAAAGTCTCCCGGTCCAGATGGCTTAAGAGCAACCTTTTATAAAGCATTTAAGCCGCACTTTTCCTTAATTCTGCAGCAAGTATTTGTTCAGGCTTTTCGAAGAGGGCGCTTGCCACCTTTGCGTAGGCGCACACGGCGACGATTCCGAAGTCTACTGACGAAGCACAGCGTAGAACAGTGAAAGGATGAGACCTTTAACTTCAACAAATGTGGATAACAAAACTCTTATCAGAGTCTTGGCTAGTAGGATGCAAAGTGTTATTACGAATTTAGTAGGGCCACATCAGACTTGTGGAATGAAAGGTAAAAGTACATTTACAAATATTCATGCAACGAGGAGTATTCTTGAACAGTGCGATGCGTAGTTAGAAGAGCAGCGATCCTGCAAGTTGGCTTTTGAAAAGCATTTGATATGCTATGTCATGTCACACTTTTTGAGATATTAGAACATGCTGGCCTGGGTTCTATTCTGTGAAGGAGTTCGAATGGCATATCAAAACTGTACCACCAGTTTGGTTGTAAATGGGAACTTACACAACGCATTGATCGTCTGTAAGACAGGGGCGCCCTATGTGGCCATTGCTGTTTACTTTGTTTTTAGAGCCCCTGTGTAAAAAAAATCATTAAGAGTGATCAATAGAGGCCGGATGTTTAGGCAGTAAAAAGATGTTTTAGGCGCCACAAATAGACAGGCAAAAAACGTTTTAAGCCTCCAAATTCGTAAATACAGGTGCATTCAATTTTTTGCGTGAATGCAAATAATTTCAAGCGAAGACGTCCGCAACCTGTATCTCCGACAGGAAAACAAAAAAAATGTTATTGTGTGATGGCACAAATGCGCCAACAGTTATGCACAGCTGTGCAATTGTCCCATATGACTGCTGGACAAATGACGACCAATTGAATTTCCACAAGAACACTGCTCACATCCATGTTCAATGGCCACTATCACTTACCTGAGCGTCGCATATAGTGAAACAGACATCATGAAAAAAATCTTTTTTAAAGTAAAACTTAAATGACTATATAAGTAAATAAAACGCTGGCCATACTGATTTAAAAAGCGCTACTTTATGTCTGATCGACGCAATTAAATTAACAGAAAAATAAAACACACATATAGTAAATGGAAAAGAGACGGTGATTTATTAAGAAATAGCGTGTTGTTACATGAGGACTCTAAGGTGCATCTGTCAATTATTTCACATACAGTGGCATTATCCGAATTGTACAGGCAATGCGTCCCAACACTGCCAAATACACTTCCGCCCATTTGAAGTGCACATTTTTGAAGGAATCTGTTTTGAGAGCACGCGGAACGTAGTCAAACAATCACTGCAAAAATTGTGGAAACAATTACAAACTACCACGTTATACAGATTGAAAATTGCACATCTTGTAACTGAGAATGAGCTCATACGCTGAGAAGGAACGCTCGACGTCCAGAGATGTTATTGGAGCATAGCTGTACTAGGGAACATTTGACAGCCTAACAAACACTGACATATTATAAATCAGAGCAAGCCTATCTCAGAACAAGGCGCTTAGGCTCCCGGTGAACTACTCTCGCCAAGTTAACTTGGCATGCGGCAGCTCCGGTGCTTTAAAATGCGAAAAAGCGCCTCTTCACGCCGCTCCGGCTTACAAGAAGTCGTCTGGGCGCTACTGCGTCGTCTTTGGATGCGAAAAAAATGAACGCAAAAAGAAAATTACTCAGCAATGTATCTGAAGATCACAACACAACGGGGGGAATCGTGCCGGTGCGGTGCTTTGTGATAGCACAGATTTTCATCGGCAACGAAAAATGCCGAGCTTCGCCGCCAGTGGACAATTGTAATGAACAGGAAATACGAGCCCTGTAAAAGTTTACGAGTTAGTACGTTTGTCGATGAAGTGGATGCGCTTGAAAGACGAGGACGAAGAAGAGACGGGACACACACTGCGCAGTGTGTGTCCCGTCTCTTCTTCGTCCTCGTCTTTCAAGCGCATCCACTTCATCGACATGCAGAACCAACTGGCCCAACTAAGTGCTTAGTACGCTTACCGCGTGTATTCAAGTGCGACGCCAGTTATTTAGCTTGTAATTTGCGTGTAGCATACCTGTAGTATGCGGCACCAAATCACTGCCACGCTCTTTCGCAGGCTGCATATAATAGGGGATATTACGGCTAATGTGCACGCACACGCACTGGGTACGTTTATTGAAAACGTTACGGCGTACTATCGCGACGCAAAGAAACGCGAACAGCGGAAAGCGTGTCTTTCGACTCAGTCGAACTGCGACATGCCTTGACTGTCGCCAGACGAATCTGTGCTTTCAGCCGGCGTCGCCGTAGTGCTATAGAATTTTGCTCTGGCTGGCACTTTCGGCACGGAGTGTGTGTGCCGAGTGCCAGACATGACTGGCAAATGATGAGCACATGCGGTCCATGACCGCTAGCCGGAGCAGGATTCTAGCGCTGCGGTGAAGCCAGCTGAAACCACAGATTCGCCAAGAGACCGTCAAGGCATGTCGCTGTTTGAATGAGTCGAATGCCACACTTTCCACTGCTCGCGTTTCTTTGCATCTCGATGGTACGTACCTGATGAAGTTGATTCCGCAGTCTGCCGAAAAACGGCAGAGGGCATTTCCCACCGCTGCCGCATCTCACGTCGACTCCGCAAACTTTCGGCGCTCACGCCGGTTCTTCAGGCTGTATCCAGATCACTTTTTTCACGAGTGGGTAGAGTAAATTCTCAGGAACATTTAGACATCAATTTTGTCCCGATCTTCTGCTGGGGTGGCCCCGGAGAACCATCGGAAATCACGACCACGCCGTGCGCCGACCTAGGCCTACTCAAGCCTAGCTCGAGTGGGGCCTCCCGCCGCTTCATCGACGTCCGTCTCCTGGCTGCCCACCACCATGCATGGAGTACGTTGTCGAAGGACAGGAAGTGTCTCCCGAAGAATTATCGTACGGTTTCTGGTCACCAGGCCTTCGCGCCCAAGAGCATCGCCGCGCGGAATCCCGCCGCGCCGCTGCCACCAAAGCTACGCCCACCAACATGTCAGCCACCCCGCCACCACATTTGCCGCCATCGAAGAAGGCCAGTGCTTCGCCACCTCGGCCCCGCCGTCGCGCTCCGATTCCTCGTATCCTGGCCGACACCATCCACGTCGTCGGTCATCGGTCCGCAGTCTGCAACGCACGTGCTCTAGATTATCCGGACTATCAACGAACGTCTTCTCGGCGTTTCACACGAAAAAGCACAACTTTCCAGGAACGGAAAAGTGCGAAACATGCTTACCGCAAGACTCCGGTTGAGAAGTTTCGCGTTTGATTGCGGAGCGTCTGACAACGAGGCATGGGGGAGGTCAGTGTCATGCGCATAATACAGGCTTTTGTATCTAGCCATGTTGCATACATAGCGGCTTTCCACAATGGGTACACAGTGGACAGTAACAAAAATTGAAGGACATTTTGTAAATTTCAAAGCGTGTGCGGCGAAAGCTTGTGGCCATTCGACTGACTATGCCATGTCTTTTTTTTTTCTTGCATGCATAGCGTTCGGTATAGCGTTTGGTATCGGGGGAATCCATATTGTCACCAGGCAGTAGTGGGTTTAGGGCATAAAGCAGTAGAGGGTCCTAGTCTGGGAGAGACAACTACGAAGTGTGAAAAGACAGGCTTCAGCCCGCCATTGTGTTAGTGATCGTCCCCGCCTGTAAGAATCTTTAAATATACATTTCCCCGTAACATTATTGGTGGAGGTGCTGGGTACGCCTTCCTGCGTTTCCGCGGCAAACCAACACGGAACTACGGAGCGGTCGTCGCCTCCCTTTGACTGCAATGGCGCAACAGGGATTAACTGCCCAGCAACAGCAACAGCAGCAGCAGCAGAAGCTGCCCCATGTGGTTCTCCTGCCTCCACGAGACCCCGGAACCTTCTCGGGCACCGACAAAGACAAGGTGAATGTGGAAGACTGGATCACTATGTACGAGCGCGTCAGCGAATATTATCGGTGGGACCCCACGTTGATGCTAGCCAACGTCGTCTTTTACCTGAGGGATACGGCACACGTCTGGTATGAGACGCATGAGTCCGAGTTGACCAGCTGGGACATGTGCAAGTCGAAGCTCATCGAGTTGTTCAGCAGGCCATTTGGGCGACAGCAGGCCGCGAGAAAAGACCTGGAATCCCGCGTGCAGACGTCGACGGAATCGTATGTTTCCTACATTCAGGACGTATTGGGCCTTTGTCGAAAGGCTGACGTGAACATGAGCGAAACCGACAGATCGCACATAAATTAAAGGGGATTCCCGACGACGCCTTCAATCTATTGATTAAGGATTGCGCCACCGTCGACGCAGTTGTCAAGGAATGTCAGCGTTTCGAGCACGCCAAGAGCCGTCGCATCAGCCGCCAGTTTGCGCGTCTGCCTAATACTGCAGCCACATCGACCTGCGAAGACTCCCCCATATTCACGCCAGCCACTTCGTCCGAAAATGTCACTCGTATCGTCCGCCGCGAACTCGAAGCAATGGTTCCTGCAGCCGTCCCTTCCGACGTCCCTCAAGCTAACGCATCCACCGTCTCGCTCATACAAGCAGTCGTCCGCCAGGAAATTGCGAATCTCGGCTTCCCACCTGTTTGAAGTATTCGCACTCCCGATAGTTCTACTGCTGCGGTTCACGAGATCCCGGTGTACCCTTCACGCTACCGAAACCCTGCTGACTGGAGGACGACAGATGATCCACCGATATGCTTTCACTGCTCTCGCGTGGGAAACGTTGCACGTTACTGTCGGAATCGTTGGTCGTCGACTTCATCCTGGAACACTGGGACATGGCGTCGCTTTGAAGGCAACTCTCGCAGGTTTTCTCCTCGGTCCGATCTCCAGCCTGCTGATACCAACGTCCGGAGCCGAAGGTTAAGCCGATCACCGTCACCCCAAGGCCATCGATCTCTATCGCCGCTGGTCCCTCGATCCACTTCCCCTGCACGGCCTGGACCCTCGACCTCGGGAAACTAGACCATGCAGCTCCCGGAGCTGACGCTGCATCAACGACCCTGCCTGCAAATCCTCTGTTGACGATTCCTACGCGCCGCAACATTTTGGACATTTTGGTGGACGACGTTACCGTTACAGCCCTCATAGACACTGGTGCACAAATTTCAGTCATGAGCGCTGCTCTCCGTAAAAAACTGCGCAAAATGATCACGCCCCCCTCTTAAGTGTGCTGTAATAGTTGCTGATGGGAGCACTTCTAGAGTTCTTAGCATGTGCACCTCTCGTGTGTGTATTGCTGGCCGTCAGACCGTCGTATTGTTCGCCGTACTTCAGGAGTGCCCGCATGACGTGATACTGGGCCTCGACTTTCTCTCGCCGCACTCCGCCCTTATCGACTGCTCGACGGGCCTTCTTCAGCTGGAAGTGCCTCTTGACGCCGCCGTTGCCCATGATGCTCCAAGCCGCTTATGTGCAACCGAGTTCCTCCATCTTCCGCCACAAGCCACGACGTACGTACAGCTCATGTCTGATCCGCCTGTGCCCGATGGTGAATATGTTGTTTCACCTATTACCGACGTCGTGTTGAAGCATTCCGTTGCTGTCCCGCACACTGTTCTGAGAGTACGCCACAACCAGACCTCTTTGCCTCTTTTGAACTTCGGTTTGACCGCACACGTGTTACCTGCCGGTATTACGCTAGGCGTCGTGTCATCAATTCAAGAATGCGATATCTGTGAATTGCCAGCTGACGGACCTAGTTCACCTGTCAACTTGCTCACTGCGCCCAGCCTTACACGCATTGACATTGAGAAAATGATAGCGCCAGATCTTTCGCCCTCTGAAGCACAAGATCTCCGCCGTCTCTTGACATCCTATGCGGATATATTCGATCTTGACAACCGCCCTCTAGGCCAAACATCGGTTGTGACCCACCACATCAACACCGGCGATGCCAACCCGATTCATCGGCGCCCCTACCGTGTATCTCCTACCGAACGCACTGTTATCCAGAAAGAGGTCGAAAAGATGCTTGCCAAAGGTGTTGTCGAACACTCATCTAGTCCTTGGGCATCCCCGGTCGTGCTTGTCAAGAAGAAGGATAATACATGGAGGTTTTGTGTTGATTACAGACATCTCAACAAGGTCACTAAGAAGGACGTATACCCCTTACCACGAATAGATGACGCACTCAATTGCCTTCATGGCGCCAAGTTTTTCTCGTCCATTGACCTTCGATCTGGTTATTGGCAGATCGCCGTTGACCCACTAGACCGTGAAAAAACCGCATTTGTGACCCCCCGATGGGTTATATCAATTTACAGTCATGCCGTGTGGGCTTTGCAATGCGCCCGCCACCTTTGAGCGCATGATGGATTCCCTTCTGCGCGGCTTCAAGTGGACTACTTGCTTGTGCTACCTCGATGATGTAATCGTTTTTTTCGCCGACATTTTCAAGCCATCTTGAGCGACTCTCGAGTATTCTCGAGGTATTCCGCAACGCTGGTCTACAGCTGAACTCCTCCAAATGCCGTTTCGGCCGCCGCGAAATAACTGTACTTGGTCACCTTGTTAACGCCGCTGGTGTCCAACCTGATCCCGAAAAAATTCGCGCAGTGACACAATTTCCCGTACCCTCTTCTGCTAAGGATGTCCGGAGCTTCCTGGGGTTGTGCTCCTATTTCCGCCGCTTCATCCGGAATTTTGCCGATATTGCGCGTCCTCTCACAGAGCTACTCAAAAAGGACGTCACCTTTACTTGGAATTCGCCTCAAAGTGCTGCATTTTCGGCGCTCATTGGTGCCCTCACAACTTCACCAATATTAGCCCACTTTGATCAGACCGCACCGACAGAAGTCCGCACTGACGCCAGTGGCCACGGGATTGGTGCTGTTTTAGCTCAGCGTCAACATGGACGTGACTGCGTCATCGCCTACGCCAGCCGCCTTTTGTCCACTGCAGAGAAGAACTATTCAATGACCGAAAGAGAGTGTCTTGCTCTTGTTTGGGCTGTTGCTAAATTTCGGCCGTACCTGTTCGGCCGCAGTTTTACTGTTGTAACTGACCATCATGCCCTTTGTTGGCTTTCTTCGCTCAAGGATCCCACGGGCCGCCTCGGTCGTTGGTCTCTCCGCCTCCAAGAATACACCTTCTCGGTCGTGTACAAATCCGGACACCTCCATCAGGACGCCGACTGTCTGTCACGCTATCCAGTGGATCCGCCAGACGCCGCAGACGGAGCCACTGAGCCGTGCGTCTTATCAATATCAGACTTTCTCGATATAGCTTATGAGCAACGCCGCGACTCGGCTTTACGTCCCATCATAGAAAGTCTGAGTTCCGCTACGCCAAGCACCTCACTGAACATGTACTTTCTCCACGACGGGGTTCTCTACCGCCACAACATGCACCCCAACGGCCCTGACCGCCTTCTCGTCGCGCCTTCCCATTTGCGAGTAGATGTTCTCCGCCAGCTTCACGATGAATCTACCGCCGGTCACCTTGGAGTCACACGCACTTATGATCGCGTCCGACGCCGTTTTTTCTGGCCCCGCCTATATCACTCTGTGCAAAAGTACGTCGGCAGCTGCGACCTCTGTCAACGTCGAAAAAGACCCACATCGCTTCCAGCTGGCCTCCTTCACCCTATTGAAATCCCTGCTGAACCATTCTACCGCGTAGGGCTCGACCTTCTCGGGCCATTTCCCACTTCTACATCCGGGAACAAGTGGGTTGCCGTAGCGACCGACTACGCGATACGTTACGCGATCACCCGCGCTCTTCCAACCAGCTGCGCTACCGATGTCGCTGACTTTCTACTGCATGACATCATCTTGCATCACGGTGCTCCTCGACAGCTCCTCACCGACCAAGGCCGATACTTCTTATCCCGCGTCATCCAGGATATCGCTCGTTCCTGTTCTACAAACCATAAATTCACGACGGCATACCATCCACAAACTAATGGACTTACGGAGCGCCTGAACCGCACTATCACCGACATGTTGTCGATGTATGTTTCTGCAGACCACCGCGACTGGGACGCAACGTTACCCTACGTCACGTTCGCTTATAACTCGTCCAGGCATGACACCACAGGCTATTCCCCGTTCTATCTCCTTTATGGACGTGACCCATCTCTGCCCCTCGACACACTGCTTCCCGCTGATTCAAGCTCACCGGTCACATACGTTCGCAACGCCATAGCACGAGCCGACGCAGCACGACAGATCGCCCGAGAACGGCTCATTGTATCTCAAGCCTCACAGAAAGACCTGTACGATCGCAGCCACCGGGACGTTTCGTATAAACCCGGTTCACTAGTCCTCTTGTGGAGCCCATGTCGTCGCATCGGCCTCTCCGAAAAGTTGTTATTTCGCTATGACGGACCATACAAAGTCCTGCGCCAGGTCACTGATCTCACTTACGAGATCCAGAGAGCCGTCGATTCAGTGGACTCAACGCCACCACCATCTACTGTTGTGCACGTTGTACGACTGAAGCCGTATGTGCCTTCTAACTCTCCACTTCCGTGACAAGCGCCGGGTCGGCGCTTTTACGCCGCGGGGTAGTGTCACCAGGCAGTAGTGGGTTTAGGGCATAAAGCAGTAGAGGGTCCTGGTCTGGGAGAAACAACTACGAAGTGTGAAGAGACAGGCTTCAGCCCGCCATTGTGTTAGTGATCGTCCCCGCCTGTAAGAATCTTTAAATATACATTTCCCCATAACATTATTGTCACATGGTCGTGATGTTGGCGAAGGCAGCACTCGGTATGTCCAAGATGAAACTGTTTATTTGGCCAAATTTGTGGCCGGTAAACGGAAAGTCAGATTACAGCAATACACACTGGCGTTGATAGCCGCGAACAGAGCGTCGGCCGTCGATCAACTGACAAGCGGTGAAGCGCGTCGGCATTTATACATGTGCCGTCGAAAATTCCAGTGCTATCGCTAGCAGCCACGCAAGTCCCAGAAGATTCTGTAATGTTCGCGTTGTGCGCGTAATCACATCGGAAGGTTCTAAGATTATCTCGATGGTTCTCAGTCAATCGGCGCGGTTTGCTCAAGGCAGCACTTACACGTGTAATGGGGCGATAACAAAACTTGAGAAAGGAGTGTGGCAATATTCTTGGGGCGCTTCTCTGAACCGCTTGCCGTGGGGCGCTTGCCGGCGCGCCTGCCCTTCTCCTGTGAAAGGACAGTCGCGCTCGCTGGTTTCCGCTCAAACCGCAAGTACTGTTTGTCGGCGAATATAAGCACTACGCATATCAATTAAAGGTTCGACGTTACTGTTAATAATATTATGTTTGGCTGGGCAGCGATGTCAGAATACCGAACGAAATATACCAGGACATTCAAGTTTCCGAAATGAAACCAGCGACACCAATTGTGGGTCAGCATGACAGGTCAGCAGAGATATCTGGGTACGGACAGAACAGACAGACAGACGGACGGACTGGACGTAAGCATGAGACATTAAAGGTTTCCGCCTTTAAAATCAACACTCTGATCAGGAAAGTGTACAAGCAGGCCTTAGTCGTTCCAGAATATCCAAGGCACGGAACTACTCCATAAACTAGGCGTTCACAACACGCTAAAGGAGCTTGCCGAAGCCCAGCGCGCCTCGCAAATAGAAAGGCTCTCTGCAACGAAAGCGGGCCGAGACATATTAGATGCGAAGCAGCTCTTTGACTAGCCTGTGTAACGCTGCCCCTTCGTGCGTCCGTACGAACGCGCCGCAACGCGCTCCCCTCGCCGCAGGTGTTGGAGCGGTGCCAAGTAGGTCACGCCGCAGCTGCGCGTTGACGTCACGCTCCCCTCGCAGTGCATGCTGACGTCACTCTCTCCCTCGCCTGCCACGCGCTCACCGCAGCGCCCGCAGCTGCCGCCTCGTCCGTTCGCCCGCAACACCTGCCGCTACCTCCACTCGCTCCGCTACCGCGACCGCCGCTCGCTACACCGCCAACTCGTCGGATCACGCGCAAATATAACACCATCTTCCCAAAGGGAACCCTGATGGGATGCGAAGCACCCGCGTTAGCGCCGTTCAACCCATGACGCCACCCGTGCGCAACGCTGCTGCTTCGCATCCCATCAGGGTTCGCTTTGGGAAGATGGCGTTAACTTTTGGCAAAATTGGGTATCACATAAAATGTTCAGCATGGAGAGAAACGCGACATATCCCCATTCACATCCGCTCCAAAATCGGGATAAGCCCACTCCCTAGAAATATGAATCCCCCCAACGAATGCAGAACGCCGACATCACAGAGCAAAAGCGCTGCTCAAGACACACGGCACTAGTGGAAAGTTTCTGTTTTGTAGATGCGCGCCCATACTCCAAGAAGACAGCGCATGTTGAAGCGGCTGTAGACGCGGCCGGAAACTGCATTAATGTCTGTACTGTCTGATCGACACGAATTGAGGAAGCTGAAGAGGTGGCCATTCGCCATGGCTCTCACTTCCACTAAACATAGCTTCATTCTGAGTGACTCACAGGTCGCGATTAGGAATTTTGCGTGCGGACGTATTGCGCAAAGTGCCCTGAAAGTTCTAGCGCAGAGTCAGGAAATGGTGTGTTCGGAGGAACGGTAGATGTCTAATCCGGTTCCCGGCACACACAAACATAACCACCTACAACCCGAACGAGACGGTCCATGCGCTGTCCCGAGAATGAAACTGCCGCGCAGCCCAAGGGGCGCCCACGTCGGGAGATGCTGCTGCCTAAACCGAACCTTTAATAAAACACAGAATAGCCCTATGCAGAATATACCAATTGGTAGAGCGAACGCCCCGGAAAGGCGTTGGTCCCGGGTTCGAACCCCTCATCAGGACGAATTATTCGGCAACTAAGAAGTTTTTTCTTTCTGAGAAATCTGTACGGATTTCCTTGTGGCTTCGTGCTACAAATGGGTGGTTGTCTATTTTCCCTTTCTTAACCCTTCTGCCACCTTGCGGGATTCCACAGAACTCAAATGCATTACCTGTGTCCACGCGCTTCGAGTTGTCGCTGGATTCACTCTCGCGCTGCCAATTGCTAGCTTCCTGGTTATCTCAATTTGAAGAACGACCGCCACGAAAAGGCGTTGGTCCGGGGTTCAAGGACGAATTTTTCGGCAACTAAGAAGCTTTTCTTTCCAAGAAATCCGTACGGATTTCCTTGTGGCTTCGTGCTACAAACGGGTTGTGGTCTATTTTAACCCTTCCGCCAACTTGCGAGATTCCGCAGAACTCATTCGCAGAATATACGAAGTATCATCGTGACTTGAGGCGGATTTTCCCCTCCGCCTCACCCAAAATTAGATAGAAAAGAGGCGACAGATTGGCGCAAATTACAAACCAATTATTATACCAGCCCTGCTCAGCTACACCGGATGTTTCCAGAGATTTAACCCTGTAAAATAGAAGCGGCCTCCCTAAGCCACATGCTATGGGGGGTGTCCCAATCAGCAAACAGACTCCCCAGAACCTCTCCGGGAGCGATGGTGTACAACGCTGCTCAGCTCCGATCTACAAGATCAAGCCTGGGATCCAGCAGGCCAGGGCGGCTACTGAGAGACGAGGTCTTTCATCCTCCATCTGAGCGGTCTGGTCCGGACCAGCAACTAGCCGGATTTAGCAATAAATTTGTTTCATTCATTCATTCACTTTTCTTGAGAAAAGCTCTGTATTCAGCGTCAAAAATCTCGCCTTGGTGTTTGGACTAAAGATATGCACTATAGCTCATTTGAAAGCACCTGTATGAACATAGGCGGAGTTACTAGAGGGTATTATTTTTCAAACCTCACAATTCTTTTTTTCTGAATTTATGTACCTCCACCAGATTTTGGCCTACGTAACTCAAGCGGCATGATGCACTGCAACGGCAATCATCAGCCCAAGTCCACTGACCTGGGATGCAGACGGCAAAGTTGGTGCTGTCTATAAAGCAATCGAAAAGGAAATGTGGTTATCATCTGGTTCTAGTGCCAGCAGAAGCGCGCTTCAAGCAATAGGACTAAGACAATATTACACGCCTATTCAATCACCAATGCGTAGCTTTCGCGCTATAACGGTTCAGCGGTCTTCGTGGAATGCTCCACCCGAATTTAAGGCACAATGCCCGGCGTTATTATTCCGAAGAAGGACACAGACATCACCAACAATCGCTTTTATTAAAAATCTTTGAATTCGCTGCATACTACTACCGGCAAAAACAGAGAATTTATTGTGGCCTACATAATGCCGCAGCGTTTTTTTTTTCTACAACGTTACAATCCTGTGCAAAAGGATGCGCAATAATTCTGCGCAGTTCTCGCGTGCGAAAGAGGGCTGTGATTTCATATGTAGCTCTTCCCACGTTATTTTCAACAGTGATGCGTCGTAGGACAGTAAAACACCGTAGGATAGTAATATGAAGCCTGCGTCGCAAAGCTTAAGAATTTCGTCAACCGTCATATAAACAAGTCGCAAAGGTCCGAGGCATGTGATTCCTGTAGTTGTGAATTAAGCACCAGTTCCAGCCTGACTGCAATATCACTAACAGTCTGTTGCGTCATTACCTGCGCAAACATGCCAATTTAATGTATTTGATTACCACAAACTTTTTCCCCGTTATGTTGTCACTTCTGAAGAGAAAGATGTGGTACCGGTGCCAACTATTTAATTACTGCACCACCAATTTACACTTAATTAATAGTAAATGTGCACATCACAAAGGTCGACTCCTTCTATCAGGTGAAACTCTCGGTATATACAAAACACTTGGCGCTCGAACGCTACCGTTTCTCGACAATATTGATCTTTCCAATACTGTAACGGTCACCAAGGGCTTCCCAGGCCTGGAGCTTTGGGGCAGCGTCCAACATCCGGGAAAGCTTGCGCGCACACACTGTTTACACGCTCGAGCAGTGAGGTGTTGAAGCGCAAGGCCGAACGGTCCACTATGGAAGGTTGCTTGACACAGTCGAAGCCGCCGAACTCGCAGATACGATAGTGGTGTAGCAGGGCGTCTTCAGGTGACACGCGTTGAGTTGCCTGGTGGCGACCTCCTGCGTGCATAGCAAGATATTGGCATGGGACCGTTTCAAGAACTGAGCACGTTTTTCACTCACGTTGAGATAAAAATGAAAGTGGAAAAGTGATGAAACAGTATGAATTATGAACTGCGCTGTCTTAAGAGTCTACTCGTTTTTTTTCCGGCGTGCTGCCCAATTTAAATTATGAGCAAGTTCGTAAGGTCGACGCTTCCCTCAGTCACCTCCCTCCCTTCCCCCCTGGACGACTCAGACTACGTCAACAAGGATGACACGGATCACTGGTGAACTAAGAGCGCATTGAAGGAGGTATAGAAGATTTTGTAAATTTGATTTTTTTTTCTGCGCTGTACGCTAGAGTCCAGTGGAATATCAACTATCTCATACCCAAAACTTGACGCAAAATATATCCGTCATTGTTATGATTCACCAAAAGTTGAAACCTTGTATGCGAAAGTTCGATTCCAGTCGCAATAGAATGGACGAAAGAAAATGGCTTTCAATATGCGTGGCACAGGAACGGGGATGTCTTTGTGCGGAAGGAAACGGTGAGCGCGCTATAATTGTACAAAACGCAAACGACGTTCCCTTGTAATCTTGTCGTATAATTCCCAATGTAATTCGCACTCCATGTTTGTGAGGCTGTAGTAGGACAAGATGTTTGTTCCGCTTCCCGCAACATAAAAATAATTCCTCTCGTGATGTTAATATCCTACAGATCAGACCTAGGAAACATGTTCTTGATATCCTTATCCCTTATATTACTCATGTGTTTAATCTCTTGTTGTCGAATGCAGTCTTTCCCGAAATAGTGCTAAGAGCAAAAGTAGGTGTTTCCTGCATAAATTGTAATTAAAAGGATGTCACAAACTACGGACCCCCTTCTATTCTGCCTGTATTTTCGCAAGGACTAGACAAACTTTTGGACCGTGAACTGTACCAATTCTTCAAAAAGCACAATGAGATAGCCCCTACTCAGTTTGGTTTCACGAAACACCGATATACGGAAATGTAACAGCGGCTACAAGTTCGTGCCGCAACCTTGTTTTTATTTCTGATACGGTTAGCCACCTTGGTTATGCAGTAGATCTACTACCTGGAATATCCGATCACAACATGATACTCTTTAAAAGCAACCTCAGACGGCCCGAAACACGTGGTACAAAAACTACGTTTCTTGACTTTAACCACGCGGACGACGCAGGTATTCGAGACCTTCTCGAACTGAACTATGATAAGTTAGATAAAATGTTTGTAGACGGTACATCAGGCGCAGATGATTTATTGCTGCATTTCAAGTATATGATCCATAAGTGTATAAAACAATATGTCCCTCTTAAAACTAGGAAAGTGAGCAGCCCTAACCCCCCGGACTACCCGGGAGATTATTCAACTAAAACGTCGCGTCAAACGTTTGTCAAGGGGCAGTCCACAGAAAAAGCAGAACATGCAGGATCTTCGCGACAAATTACGCCAAGAGATTAGAACATCAATGTATCAGTTTTTTTAATGTCAGAATGCACAATTTTTTTTATTAGCGATCCACAAAAGTTCTGGACGCATCTGACCGATAAGAAAGACCCTGTCAGTAAACTTTGCCTGAACAACTCTGATGTTACGGATTCATGTTAATAGCGCAAGCTTTTAATGATCAATTTTCCAGCGTATTTCTACGCAGAACAAACACGGCTGCCAACTTCAGCTGCAGAGGTCTAGATATAGCTGACCTCGTTTTAAGCGAACAGGGCATTTTTTCAGCACTTCTTATCCTCGACACAAAGAAATCATCCGGGCCGGATGATATCCCAAACAGCTTTCTTCACAGATACGCTGAATGGTGCGCGAAATATCTTCTTGTTATTTTTAGTACAAGTCTCGAGAAGGGTGAAGTTCCTGCAGATTGGAAAATGGCACGGGTGATACCAGTCCACAAATCTGGCGATAAGCATTCTGTGACAAACTATAGGCCGATTTCTCTATTATGCACTACCAGCAAGGTAATCGAGCACTTCATTTTTGGGCACGTGAGCTCGTTTTTGGAAAAGCAAAACTTCTTCGCGAGCAGCCAAAATGATTTTCGACGGGGCCTATCAACGGTGACGCAACTCCTTCATATTACCAACAAATTCATCGCAACGCTAGACAAAGGTGGGCAAACAGATGTAATCTTTCTCGATTTGCACCGTCTCAAGATGATATTCCACATCATTAACAACCAGAATAAACTAGACTTCCGAAACACAGGAAGTCCATTTTGGTACCTCAATGCAAAACAAATGCGTACAATGGGTTCCTTTTTTTCCTAGGACCATAGTTGAGTGGAACGGGCTACCAAATGAGGTGGTGAACATGTCAACGTCTGACTCTTTTTTGTCGGCTGTTCCCTACTTGTTATCGCTGGGTGTGCTTTATAACTGGAAAGTGATTCACTTGTTGTTGAATGTTTTTTATATAGTTTTTTTAAACGGTTGTGTGCTTTGCTAATTGCAATCAGTAACTCAGAATTTACTGCTGAATGATTATTCTTGTTGATGTTTATGTACTTCGTTGTTATTTTGTACTTCTAACATGACATTACCTAGTAACAAATGTAACGTTCACTGCACTGTAACCACTCCTGCCTTGGCGACCAAAGGGTTGCTGGCAGTATTGAATAAATAAAATAACAAAAATGTTTTCTCGGTGTGCTTTCCTGGTCTAACATGCTATTTCTACGCACGATGTTGCGTGTGCGAATCACGGCCGCAGCGTCTTCATTCGTATTGGAGCAACATACACAAATACTGCTGCGTACTTGTGTTAAGCTATCTGCTTCAGAAACTAAGGCAGTGAGAAATATTGTCAGGCTTCCGCCACGACATCGCTGAAGGCTTCCACGACGTCTGCGTAGATTAAATTCCGTTAAACGACACAGTTTTCCGCTGCCTCTAACGCGACTTGTCGCACAAGGACGTCAATATTCGCGCAACACTTGCTGCTCATCAGCGCGGATGGCAGAGAGTGATGTCGCATTGGGGTGATAACGCAGTTACACGAAGTGATAATCGTCGTTCTTCGCTGTCTGAGTGCTTCTGGGAAGGAAAAACTGAATGAACAATTCCGCTGTCATTTGCCAAAAAGGCGTTCTAACAGCTTTTGCACCCATGCATCGTTTATCACCATTAGAGTGAACTGCAGCGTGCCCGTGCCGGAAGCTCCGCGGCTGTTCTTTTTCTTCTGCCTTTCTGCGAATGCCACAGCGCTGTCTGCGCCTGAAAGAGCTTCGTGTTTTCCTGTCTACCATCTCAGCTCCCGCTAAGGAATAAAATATCAGCGCTCTACCTTAATAGCACGAATGGCATTGAAGCGAGCTGTGTTGGCATATGCTTTGTTGAGAGAGTGCATGGTATTAAGGAACAAAATGTGATGTCTCGTGAGCTCAAGTAGCGACAGCAAGTGAACGTGTCTGATACTCAGAGTTACCTTGTGACAGAGCAAATATGTTCGGTAGTTGTGTGGCCAACCGGACACTATGCTCTATTTAGTATGTCGAGAATGTGAGTGCGCCTGCAGAATTTCAGTGGTCCTCGTAGCAGGATTGCCACAAAGGCGAGCACTGGTCGAATATGATCTCCAGAGAGATAATACGAAATGAACCTGCTGCCTAGCATTTTCGTAACCGCGTTAGATGCAGTCCGAAAAATTGGAAATGGGCGAAAACTTCATGAAATAATATGAGAGATTTTACGCGCCTAAACCACTACGTCATACTGAGGCACATCATAGTGTACTGCTCAGGAAATGTCTGCCATATGGTGTTCTTTGACGCGCACTGACATTCTACACGGGCCTGCATGATTGTGAAACCAACGAAATGCGATCACCGCTGCCAGGGTCGAACACCAAACCGTCGAGTCAGCCTTGTAGCACCGTAAGCGCTGTACCACCGCGGCTGACAATTCATTATAAAAGATATAGCCGTTAAAAGCACAAAGGTGAATTAAGAGAGTGCACTATAAACGTGATACAATATTAAGCCAAGGGACAAAGAACAGTAAAATATTCACCAAGGTATCTCCAGACGACGTGGTTCCCCACTTCTACAGCGGCCACAGGACGCACGATGTACTTGGAGCGCGAGCCGACTCGGAACACTTTTCTCGACCGGCGAGTCTTGAACTGTGTCAGCAGATACGGTATCTCCAGAGGCGTGGTCTCTGGCAGGGCTCCGTAGGCAGCAGTGTCGTTTTCCCAGTACAGGTAAAAGAAACTGTTCAAGAGCACGTAACTCATGGTCCGCGGCGCAGAGCGCTTCAGTCTCGTCACCATTGCAGGCAGGCTGTCGTCCTTCCGAGGAACGGCAAACTCGTCCAGGTCGAGCACAAGGACGTAGTCGAAATGGTTCATGCTGCGGTACACGCAGTCGTTGAGAGCTGCGAACAGGCCTTCAGTGCGGATCTCCTTTTGTGACCTGAAGAGGAAGCACACAACGATAAACAACGATAGCTCTAATAACCGAAACTTTGGAATTGCCTCAAATCAGATAATTCGTCACTTGCATTAGACAACGTTTGACTGGAGTTGGAGTGACGTACGTCAGGAGAAGTGCCAGATTGTTATAGGCCACTTGTTTTGATTTTTTTGTGAAATCAATGTCATTTGTTTAATATTATTCCAATGACTGTATTTTCTATAGAACAATAGATAACCCAAGTGATTCCGTTTTAAACCGAGAGTTCGTAGCAAATGCTGTTCCTTAGTGGTTCCGGATATCAATGATCTAGAATTAAAAAATATGCAATTTACGGCTACATCGAAGGTGATCTCCGACGTTCCGCTCTCGCCCTTGTTTTGTTTGGTTTGTGTGTTATTATTGTCCAATATATTGGAAACTACATCATTCAAATAGCCTTTGAAGATATTTATAAGATACTGTGGCAATAAAGCCACGGAGAGGGTAACCTTACGGTTCAATCCATAACATTGAGGCCACTTGTTTCTCTTCAGTATTGTAGTAAAACTGTCTAAGTACTGACATGCTGAGACACTTTTTTTTTAAGTTCGGAGTTCTTCATGTGGCCGGGCTGTCGTATGCTGTTGTGTGCTGTAGTATGCTGTCGTGGCCGCTTGGCGTAAAGGTCTGACCACACGTACCCGTTGCAGCGCGCCAGTGCGTGACTTTTTGATGCAGCGCCGCGCCATCTGCCTAGAAAGACAGAGGGCACGCAGCCACGCGCCTTCTCTCTTTATAGGGAGAGGAAATGGCGCCGCTTCAAAAAAACACGCACTGACGCTCTGCAACGGGTACGTGTAGTCAGACCTTAACGCTCCCTGTGTAGCATATTGAGCGCGCGCTCGCGCCAGGGAGAAATCTTCTGTTTCTTGTTCTTCGAGCACCTTGATGATGTTCACTTATCATCATCAGCAAAGAAACAGCTAGGGCACTTGGCGTAACGCAGGCAAAACGGCGTATAAACATAGAAAAAAAAAGGAAGCAAGCGCGAAACAGAGAGAGAGAGTGAAAGGAAAAAATGGTAACAGCTAGAAATAGAATGACATAGATAGAGAGGAAGAAATAAATAGAAATAATGAGATAAAAAAAAGATACAAAAAAACCGAAAGGATAAAATATAGAAAGAGAGGAGGAAGGAAAAAATGTCAGTTTCGCCGCAAGGGCGGAGCAATGAATGCGATAGCAACAAATTGGAATGTCACGCGAAGAACGGCAAGCGAATCGAAACGTGCAGCGCGCTGTTCAAGCACAGAGGACGCACGAAAAAAACAGACACAGGAAGAGCGCGAACTAATAAAGTTCACAGCTTGACACTTAACGTGCTGCTCAAACACACAGGAGGCACGAAACGTGCTCACAGGTATACACTAGACGAGCGCGAACAAGTGTCACAGTTGTTACGTTACTGAGTTTGAACAGCGAACTACTTTCACAAAGGGGGTATCTGCAGCGAGCGAAGTGACCTTCGCGCGCTCTGTAACTTCAATACAACCTTTCCGGTGAAAGCACACGACGTACAAACCGCCCCCATCACGAGATTAGCGCGCGCACACACACGGGCGACTCCACCCCGTAGGGCAAAGTACACGTTGTTGAGCGCACACCTCGGAACGAGCGGGGCGCCGAGCCATGTCGCTGGCAATGCACAGAACACGCTCACATTGCCCCGAGATAGGCGTACCGCCAGCGGTAAATGGTGTATATAAATAGCTAGCGCCGCTAGTATGCTCTGCGACGTGCGCTTTCGTGGCCGCGCGGTTAAAGGGACACTAAAGGGCAAAACGATTTTTCGCGTATTAGTTAAGTACAATTTCACAATCCCAAAAACACCACTCTTACCGCGACACGACGCTTGGTAAGCGAGAAAACACGCGAAAATAAAATGCGGGTAGAGACGCCACCTTGAGATTCCAACTATGAGAAGCAAATACTCCGTTACCAGCTACCATCGCTGTTAAAGCTCTTGTGATGTTATGTTAAACATAACATCACACGAGCTTCTTGATATGTTAAATACCCTACAACATTATTCATATTCTTAAAATATGTTTGTAAAAATCCCTTCAATGTTCGAGATGCTTATATATGTTGTCGTATTTCACCGTTGTCCATTTCTTTTACATAGTCTCTTTAACTCAGCTAAAAATGCTTTGAAACCAAGGTTTGCAGTTATACCTGTGTTCAGCTATCACTAGCGTATTTCACTATTTCTGGTGTTTCTTCTTGATCAGTCTGCTTGTTTTCATTATTTCTGTCCCGTGCACTATCGGTTGCTGTTATTCTAAACGGCCCGATTCTCCGTCAAGCTTCTCTTTGCCGTAGCTATTTGAGACTGCTTCTTTCTTTCTTTGAAGGAGAAATAAACATTGCATTGAATTGAATTATGGGTGTTTAAGCTGTCTACTAGTTTCTGAGGCAACTGCGTAGACTATACCAAGAACGGTACTTCTTGGCAACAGAGTACGTGAGTGAGCAACACAAGTAAATGGGCCGTGGCAGGAAGAAAACCGAAAATGCGGTTTGGTTCATGAAAATTTCAAGGAGATGCATTTCTTCTAAATGCGACACGGCCACGAATTTGCGTGTGTCTTTCGGAGTACTTTTGTAGTTTTCTGTATTGACCTGCACGTATAGAATCATTCACTGAGGCAACAGGATAGTCTGGTGTTCCTCAAAATAGCTTCACTGTGTACACTACACTCAAATGCGACTGGAAATTGCAAATGAAATAGCGAATTCGTTAAAGACGATGCCGACATGCTATGGAACCCCAATTCTGTATCGTATAAAGCCAATTGGGTTTAAACGGCGCCAGTTTGTACAAGGGCTGGTCATTTCACAGCGATGTTTAGAACACAAACACTGCATGTGTAGTTGCGCTTCAAAGGCATTAAGAACACGTATTCTTTGTTCTTGTTCACAAACTTACTTGATGTCGAGGTTCCAGGGGAGGCTGGTGACGACACCTTTTTGTATGTACACGCGTAGCAGCTTCTCTACATTAGTCCCTATACTGTGATTGTAGAAGAAAAAGCGGTCCACGCCAACAATTCTATGGAACTCTACAAACTCTGCCAGCCACGACACTCTGTCGTACTTGTAGTGCAGGGGTTTCACGCAGACCGCGAAGCGTCCGGTCGCTTCGCCAGGTCTTGTCTCCAGAGGCCATATTGGTATTGAAGGGCTCCACTGGAGTTCGTAGGTCTCCTTCAGTCGCACGCGAACCGGTGGCGGATTGTCTGCGTCGTCGGAGTAAGGACACGAAAAAAGGCCGCACCATACTTGAGCTTCCAGTTCTCATTGATGGTCTTCTGCGCGGCGGCGACCACACTTGCTTCACCGTTGGCATACTCGAGCCTACAGGAAACTTGAGCACCGTTTACGCTGGCGTATGCGCCTATAACGCGAACCACGGGTACGGCGAGGCGGTTGTCTAAGTACGCAGAGTACAGGAAGAGTTTTAGTTTTGTTCTGAGGTACGTGTCGGTGGACACCCAGTCACCAGAACTCATCGGTTGTTCCTTGAAAGTCTCGCGCAGGTGGGGCTTTGATGCTGCCGATGACAAGATAACTTCACCGCGAGGTGATTCCCTGCTGGGAGGGGTGTCTGATACCGCACGTAGATCAGCGGCAGCGATTGTAGATTGCGTCTTGGTAGCTGGCGTAAATATAGCGTCAGCTTCTTCTCCATTTTGATCGGTAATACCGGAAAATCGATAAAAAGCGTGTGTCCAGAAAACAACCGTAAGTACGGCGACTAAAAGTGACAAAGCCCTGATCACTCGGAAGACAAAGCCTGTGCCTCTGTGCCGCTCGACTCGCCACCGCCGTGGCGTCCATCGGGTCATCTTGGAGAACTTCTACGGACATGAGCTCCCGTGGTGCGAATACCGGTCACCTCCGGCTTTCTTCTACGACAGCAGGAACCAGCTGTCTTGCAGGTGACTTGTGCCTGTTTGGACAAACAAGAAATCACAGTTAGCTATCGTCTTGCGCCACATCTGCGCAGGACAATTTATCAAGTACTACAAAATGCTAATACACAAGGGCGCTGAACACACAATACTGCGTTTGCTACGGCATCTCACACCTTTACACTAACTGTACAAGCATCTTTCACATGCAACAGTTACTTTTATGAAGCTATGTTCAGCAAAAAGGAAAAGAAACACAGGATACGCGCAGTTTTTCAAACTACCTTGTGGCTAAATGAAGTCCGCAGCTCTTCTTCATTCAATTGTCTTACCACCAGTACGCAGGTATTTCCTGGTACACATAAACGTTGGAGAGCAACATGTTTTATAACGCAATATTTCAGTTGCGTGCCGATGCCGGCAATTCCTAATGAAATAATGAGCCAGCGTGGTATCAAGAGCATCAAGAGTGAAGAGTGAGATATAAAAAGTATCAAGAGTGAAAGTCACACTTCTGGCCAGATGGCATAAACTCAGTAGAGCAGCAACAAGGGTGCAAGATGAGCCACGAATAAAAACGCAGTCTTCTGTTGATATTTGCTCGGTACCCAAAATAATTATCTCGCGTACGAGATGGCACACGGGTGCTCAAGCAGACAGATCACGTAGTACATGCCACGTGCTGGTATACACATAGAAGAACTCTGGTACAATGTGCACAACTTTCTTGATTGCAAAAGTAACCTTTAGTATATGCTCTCCTGCTAGGGAAACCCCAGAAATTTTGCGAACAAAGCCGCAATATTTATTACTCATACAATGACGTGCTTGTCGTTAATCAGAGGCAAACGGAACTGTGGCACTTAATTTCTTAACTATGGGACTTGGCTATTTAGTGTTTATAATCTAGCTACGTATGTTGTAGTGTGTTGGTGGACGGAGCTCAAGAGATTTTTGCTGAGCAGATGTCAGTGTCGTTTGTATGCTGAATACGCTCAGTAGTATGTATTAACTGCTGCAAGATAACGGTAAGTGTTGTATTAAAACTACACGGTTCCTTATGGTTGCCCTAAGATGACCAAAACGCGAACACTATCTTATCTTTCATTTGCCTCTTCCTCTCAGTTTATGCTGTTGGTGCACCTCTCCGCTCCCGAACGCTTTCTGCCCCTGACGTAGTTTCGCACTGCCACCAGGAATAGACGCGCCACTACTTTCTCAACCTCACGTGGTTCTGCAGCACTACCTACGAGATCGGAAAACTGTTGAGCAAGCGACTACGTGTGATCACGTCATCGTGCGACTTCACGATGACGTGGTGGTGACTGCACAAGTTTTGGCGACAAGTGACGTCAAAAAATGGCGTCAACACATGATCATGATTTTTCCCATCACTTTTCATTGACGGCGACACCACCGACGGTAAGCATTCTGGTTTCATCAGGAATCTAAGGCAATGGCTTTAGATTCCTGATGATTCCTGATGATTTAGATTCCTGATTTTCGCGAAATTGTGGAAGCATACCACATACATGTAAATCAGGGCGCATGCGTCAGCCAGACTTCGGTTGCTCTGCACGATAAAGAGTTGCAATGTTTGAAACATGTAATCAAATGATTCCCTATCACGACATATACGCGCCACGTGATCTCTTTTATTGTGTGTACTTATTTACTGCATGTGTGATGAAATAAATCAGTTGTCAGTAGCGCTCGTTTGTGTACGTGTCTCTCAGTCCTAAGTCTGGGTCGCGCTGCCCTCATATAACCATGTTTAACTACCAACTCGCCCAACTTGCCGTTTTGGCTTTAATACATTCTTCGGTGGGAACAAGGCAAAGACCACGGTACCGCACCCGGCTACCTAAGGTACAGGTACATCTGAACTGTGATTCGAGGAATGCGGCAGCTACTGACAGTTGTCGTATATATCAATCGGCTATAAATAATGGCAATTATTTTATTTAAACACGTATGTATTATTGTAGATTCCTTTCGTTCCCCGCACCTTCCTAGAATCTCGGCAATTTGAAGAAGCTCGACAGTTTGTAGTGGTGGTGAATCAACGTGCTATGCGCAGAAAAGCAGAACTATTATCTCTTAGATAATCTCCGCGAACTAAACCATGTCAAGTGAAAATGAACGCAGAAAATGAAAGCTGGTGTCAGTTTGAGGAATACAAGTCCTTTTGTCCAAACTTTGACTACAGCGGCATACTCGGTTCAACAACTTTTTTATCACCTAAAGCCTCCATCTTGCCATTGAATTCCTATGTTGCTACGATTCAATAACATTTTCCTGAATTGTCCTTCGTAGAGAGTCATTGACTCTTGCTGTCCGTTACGCGACTGCCACACCAGTTTAAAGATTAATGTCAGCCCAACAGAAGCGAAATGAAAAAAAAAAATAACCATATCAAGGCAGCAGGAAAATAAGCCAGTTTCCGTACAAACTTCAAATACAATTATTCTTACTCATTCACTTTCTGCCGGCTTTACCGAGCATCATGACTTGCGTATTAGACGCTCCATAAAAACTCAATAAAAATAACAGAAAATTTTCGCACAGTTTTCGAGCAGTACCAGACACACTTACATGGTGAGTGATACGAGCTGCAGCTAAGAAACGCATTTTAGCAGGTAGAAATGTTAGAGTCAATACCTGGTATACAAGAAGAGATACACGTTCCACAGCATGAATTAAATTATGTAGACGTCGGGACGGGTGCCACATGTTTCAAAGAAATAAACATTCTTGTTCCAATCCTAGCTTGAACCTGTTTATATGAAAACGTTTTCCCGTGGGATCTGTCAACAGAGTCCTCACTCTAAAGGGTAATGGGCGTGGGCAAAATACATTGTGCATGAGGAGCAACAGCAGTGGGCAAAATACATTGTGCATGAGGAGCAACAGCAGGATAGCTAATGCTTCTCGAGCCACCGCGGTCACTCAGACTAATGGAACCATCGCCCTCGCCGACCTAGCAAGACTTCTGCATTTTTTATGACGCAGATTCCACGGACGTCGCTGAACATGGCTGGCCGCCATGGGCTTAGCTGCAATGGACGGATGCCAAGTATGGGAGACGGAGATCCCTATAGTCCGTGTTTTTCCTGTTTTACCGCAGGTCAAGCTGTCGGAAGCATGTTACACCACACTCCTAAGCCTCATTGAAAGTACGTGTGAGATAAGAAAGCGTTCGATGCTCCAACAAGACAGAGCGAGAGAGAGAATAAACTCCTCGCACTATAGGAACACGGCGGGCTCCTTTAAAGTGAAGGGCATGGGCAGTTCATAAGTCATTCCATTTACTTCGGCGCGTGCTCTTCTGAAGCACGCCACTGCAACTCACGAGGGACCCATGGGCTGACTATCTGGGAAAGTGAACTTCAATACGTATATGGAGTGCGAAAAGAAGGGTTAACGTGGCAGCGCCTGCACTTTCCGACTTCGGTTAATCCTTTCTAACAAAACTTTACATCGTTCGTGCACCGAGACTACCCGCTGATCGGATCTAACTTCATTACCTAAGGGAATAGGCTCGAATATATCAGGTATATGAGGGTACAGCTTAGCGAAGTATTTCGAGCATACACCACCCCGATTTTTTATGAGGTAGGAGGCAGTTGCGAGTGTCTGAGATTATTTTATATTTATTGAAACTAAGGTATACGTGGCTGGCCGCATTCCTTGCACCCCCATTCAGGAAATGTATTTGATTCTGGATCCTGCGCAGTACCTTCTTTGAATAAAGCTTACCTGCACAGAGTTTAAGAATATCGTCAGAGCAATGACATTCCATTATTCTTTAAATTATCCGTTGCTAATAAACGCTTAAAAATGCCCATCATTCTCACTCCTCCTATGGTTGCTCCGATGCTTAGTGACTGATACCTTAGCAAAATTGACAAACGCTAAGAGGCCGCCTTAGCCAACTGCATTAAGGTTTGTTATAGGCAGGTTATTCCTCGCGTCTTGAACGCCAATGTCACTCAACGCTTAAAAAAGTCTATAATGCCGAGTCCGAACATGGTTGCAGAAAGGAATACTAACAAAGAGCGTGTCGTAGGTATTCGATGCATACATTTCTGACCGCACAGGCCTGCGAAAGTTGTCAGTAGATACGGTGTTAACATTGTTTTACGTCCGAATATGCTCGGTAAGATACACAGTACAGCTAAGAGAAGGAGTGAGCAGGCAGTACGCAGAAGGTGGACGGACATTCGAAACATAGCAACAAATTTACAGACGCCCTTACTGCTGTGGTATATAATGTTCCTTACAGCTGCGGCCGCATCTATGTGTGGCACACATGCCGTTGTGTTAATCAGATAATAATGGAGCATAAGAGTCAGTTCACCCAAGGTTTACCGTATTATCTTTCTTTCATTGCCAATAGTGCAAATGGAAGCCGAAATTCGATAAATGTGCCCTTTTATACAGCTACAAGAATGAAATGCGTTTAGGCTAATGGTTGATCTCTGGCAATTCCATAGTAATAGAAGTGCATGCGGGAGCGAGGCTTCAGTGAACCTGCGTAAACAAAAAATGAAATTCCTAGACAGTTATCTTTCGCGTAGAGCCGCATGTGTGGCTTATGCACAAGTGGCACCAGTACTCTTGAACATCTGCACATTAGTTCTTGTGTGTACATTAGTTGCCTCCGCAGTGCACCCTAACAGTTGAAAGCTGGTAATCCTCTCCATTACGGTTTGTTAGCCATCAAGGTTTCGTAGCTACTGATTGTATAACCTGCCAGGATTGCACTCCCGAACTTTAACAACACTTTCGTCATTAAGAAGAGCAAAACGCGCAGCACCCGTGAAATCATCGAAGCAGAATACATTGCATATCTGGAGGAGGGTTGTGTAAGCGTGGCTTCCATACAACTTACTGATAATGAGATGGCGTATCTACGCATGTGCAATGCATGAACTCTGCATCGAAATATCTAAATATAAGTGCAATTTCACCAATAAAGGTTGTTGAAAGTCAGTGCTCGTCGTCGTCGTTTGTGTTCCTTCCATCCGCTGTGCTTTTTTTTTTGCGCTGTAATGTGCCACATGTATGTACCGACGCGCCCAACTCACCACTTTAATTAGGTGAATCACTCTTATCGAAGAAGGCGTGGAGACAAAATACGATGTAACTTTTTTTTTTACAATTTCCCATGTCTGCAAAAGAATCTTCCAGAAGAAATATCTTCTCTTCGAAACGACCGCTAATGCAAGTTTCTAAACGAAAATCCTAAAGGAACTGTGACAACGCTTTTGGGCTAGCATCCAGGGTTAATACCGCCGTGGGTTCTGCGGCTACACAAAGCCCCGTCGGAAACATGGGACGCCGTGAGGGACATTTTTACCGGCTGGGGCGAATTCACGCTTCCCCGCTAACATGAAGCCTCGACCGCTATCCCTGGGTCTTCTTCCTGTTTCTGAGGATGGAACACTAAAAAAGGGATCGATGCTACACAGTGGAACACGTCGAAACGCTGCAACGAGGGTGTTCAAGGAGGTCTAAAAAAAGGGACTTTGAAGACGACTATAAATAATTGAAATGCTACAGGGTTTCCAATGCAACTGTCCAATGATACTTTTATAAAAAATAGAGCTGTATTGAAATATTCTCTTTTCTAATTAGGTGCGTTTTCTCTACTCATCCTTCTCACATTGATGGTCCGACCCTAAAGAGGCAAATGTTGTGGAGGTTTTGCGCATTCTGTCTTCAACTTGGACTATTTATACAGGAAGCATGAGAGAAGACCGAAGGCAAGCCAGAGATAAATTTTAGCGCCGGATTTTGCTTAACTTTTCATGTGGCTGTTCGCTGAATCGAACAGTCATGCAGTTATATTCTTCCAGGCACACTTGTAAGATGTATGTTGAGAAATAGCCCATGGGACAGGAATAGAAGAAAAATATTAATGAAGTGCTTTCCATCAGGGGACATTTTAATGTGCACAATACGATGCGTAAATGTGACGGAAGCAGAGCTGGAAAGAAAAGCCAATGAAATGCAATTTAGAAGCACCAATGACAATGGCGAACAGTGAAAAACGGCATGCTCATGCATTTGTGATATTTTGTCAATTCGAAAAATGCTTTATAGATGTCCCGCGCACAAAGGGCGCAATAAAACGATGAACATATTACTTTCCGCACAGATTCAACTGACTCGCAAACCTATCGAAACTGTTGCTCTGCAAGCTTCCTGCCTGTGCTTCCCTCAATGTCATGTTCTCATTCCCCGTGGCTTGTTCAAGCTCTAGTAGTTTTGCAGAGGAAATTTTCATTTTAATCCTGCGATGCATCGACCAAGACGAAAACGACACAACGTCGTTCCACAAAATAGGACAAACGAACAAACTGAGGTGCCGCATTTCGAGCTTTCTATGAAAGCCACAAAGTATTGAAACGAGAGCGCAATGTTTTCACACAAAGGCAGCTACGCCCAGCACAGTGGCTGCATCAAGCCGATTTCTGAAATCCTCAAAATAAACTAGTAGGACGCTTGAGCTGCGCTTTCAAGAGATAGCGTAATCGGACCATGTTTGTATTGCCTTCCCGATCGCTAGGCTGGCTTCGCTTCCACAGCCGTGCCGCAAAGAAAGCCAAAGTGAGGACTCCCTCCGGCTCCTATTACCATACATGCGGCACGACGAAACACGGAAAGCGCGCCCGTGGCCCCTTTGCACCATCTCGTCGGTGATAGTGAGGCATCTGCCACGCTGAAGCAACTTCGAGACGTTCGTACCACCAACGGCAAATGTTGTTTGTGAGTAGCTCGCCGTATGCTAGAAGGTGTCTGCGTAGTGGAGGAGCGGCTAAACGCATCGCGGCATGGAGCGAGGGGTAGCAGGTTCAAATCTCGGGCCCCACCCAAACCGAAGCTTTTTATTATTTCATTGTTTGCATCTGCCTCGAAGTTTTCGCTGACGGACAGCGCTGACTTTTCGCTCACAGGAAGCGATGCCGTCGCCGACATCACATCACGACATCACTTTATTTCCTTAAGGACCCCTAAAGGGGGGTATTACATTAGCTGTGGCATTACGTACAGCCAGATGACGTCAACAGAAAAGAAAGTTTCTTACATTGTCCAAGAAATTTGATGGGATTATGAGCTGTAATGGCGTGGGAAAAGCCTCTCCAATCTGATGCTGCGGAAGAAAAAAATAAAGAGGAAGATATAACCGTGCGAGCACGTGGGCGTGACCCTCGCAGTTCATGTCCGCCGCGATGACGTGAGCGGGTAAAGTAAATGGCCGAGCTCACTCCAAAAATTTGTGGAATAAAGGCAGCGTGGCAACCGACGGCGAAAAAAAAAGATTACATAAGCCGGATTCTGCTTTCAATCATGATACGCTAACTTGGTAATGATAGGTGGAATGGACGAATCCATCTGCACCGACACAGACACCGGAATTTCCGCGAAACCAGCTCTTTAACGTGATCACGTTAAAATTTTCCTGAACGAAGGTGGCACCATGTTTCACTATGTCATCGATATAGAATGCGTGTTGTATATGAGCTAAAAAAATATATAAAATAAAGTAAACACATCCAGAGCATATAAGAATTTCTAGAGTTCGCGCATTCCATTTTGGAGAACGTGTCCGATCATTTATCAACACAATACCACATTGCGAATCGAGCGATTCTAGAGGCAAGAAATGCAGCCTGTTAGCGTCAAGATTTATTATGGTTTGAGGAAGTCAAATTGTGCAACGGCTGTAATTGACAGTGTTTCGTTGAGGGGACTGCCCGTCGTCCTATTATTAATCAATGGCCATCAATAATGCGAGATCGTATAACACTGTTATGAATAACTATATGAAATTATGATAAAAATTCGCAAAGAGGGGTTTTGTTATCAATTTGGAAAGGACCTCGGGGTTACATTTTAAATGAATGTTTCTTTAAGCGTATATCATTTGAATATCAAAATCAACACGCTTATTTATGGAAAGAAGAACAAATAAAAGACAATGATACCTAGGCTATAATGACCAATTTCTGCAGCCGCGTTCTTAGTTGTTTCAGAAGCACTTAAGAAAGCAAACTATCTCCCACGGTGGTTACGTAATCAAAGGTAAAACCAGTTGAAAAAGCTATATCATACCGTGTATTACAACTAGCAAATAGAGTAAAACGCCGTCATAATATTTACAGAATGTGCCTATATAAGGTTGTTCTTGTTTGACTAGCAGTACCATGACGAGGAGCGTGGAAACGGAGAAAGTAAATGGACATGTGAGACAACTATCCTGCTAGTATACGCGTATGATATTGAGTAAGCATTTTGTCCGGTGTGTTTGCATAGAGAGATACGATTGCTTCTTGCCGCAGTAAACCTTGAGCAATCGTGTAATGCCACCGGGAATACTGATGCTCCATCGTAAAGAAATCAAAAGAAAGCAAGGCATGGCACCAAGACACATGAAAACGCAATTAAATGTTCTGGTATTGATCCAAACAGCCGATAAAGACACAGCTGACACCAAAATCTAGTTGTGGAATGAAAACGGAGCATAAATTTGCTAAGAACAACGCCATATACTATCTTCGCTATAGACGCATGCGGTCTAAAAATTTCATTCTCCCGCGAGAAGTTGTTTTAAAATCAGGAATGAACACACGTTATCTAGCCACGCTGAAAACAAATAAAGGTAGTAAAAAAAAGGAGATAAAGCTCAAACGAGCACGTCAAAGAGAACGGAAACTTTCTTTTGTGTGTCTTCGCAGTCTGCATTGTAAACGAAGGCATGCTAAAAAGTACGCGGCAACGCGAGCGGAGACGCCCAGTTCTGCAAGATAAATGGGCCGTGTGAATAGCGCCAGTCACGTCTTTCGCAACCGACAAATAGGACTGTCAGATTCCTCTCCACTGACTGAAGAAGAGGAGCAATCATTCAGTATTTTGTTCTTTTAGTTGTAGAAGGCGCTGCCATGCATGTTGAGCGAAAAATGAAAAGCGGTGCGAATATACGACTATGACTATAAGTGAACGATGCTTGTACGGTGCCAGCGTGGTCTGAGGGAAGATGCAATGGAGTTATCTTGAGTGATATGCGCCAGCAAGGAATCACTCAAGTTAGAACTCTTAAAACATATTGGCTTTTCATGTTAGCGTTGGGCAAAAAATTACGAGCATTATAGCAAGGGAGTTGAACTTGGCAATTTATCCATCTGCGTACGACATGCTAAGTAAAGAAATAAAAATGGCTATCAGAGCTTGGACACATGACTTATACATTCTTTGTAAGTAAGGCAGCTTACGCGGCTAGTGGAATGGTTAAAAACTTTGAACGTAAGATTACAGCTTCAGCGTGAAATATCGTGTAGTGTGCAGTGCAAGCTTGAAACCTAATAACATTTGCACAAATGCTTCAATGACAGGAATGAAGTGTTCACACTATAATTAGCCATGATTATAAACATAATAATAAAATCGGGAATTTCACATGTAAAAACGACCTCAGATTATGAGGCGCACCGTTGTAGGTGACCCCAAAAAAATTTCGCCCACCTGAGCTTCTTTAGCAGTTATGTCTATGTAAACGGGTGCTTTTACATTTCATCCCCCCCCCCCCCCCCCCCCACCAGAAGTGCAGACGCAGTGGCTGGGAATTGATTCCATGCCCTCGAGGTAAGCAGCGCGATACCTAATCTACTCAGCTACGAGACGGTGGCGCATTAAGTTAGGCGTATTTGACAGAGTGCATTTCACTATTGCCAAAATAAGTGGTCCATTGCGAAGTAGTGTTAAGCTGAGACGCGCTTTGGTAGCCCTCCTGGAATTCCCTGTTCAGCGTAAGCTGATTGTCTGAATTTGGTTCGTACTTTTACGAGAAGTTTTGTTTCATTAAGCGATCACGTTGAGGATTGTTCGAGTAATGGTACTTGTACGTGCGCGTTAATAATGTATTTATTGCGCACAAATCTCCTTGTAATGTTCGACAGATGTACATGAACGGTTTATTCTGCAATTCATGGCATGTTATATTTACGTTTCTTGGAGACTTAATAAGTCTATGTTTTTAGGATGCATGTGTATGTTAAAGCAGGTAAAACTACCGCCTCATCTCGAAAGTATGCTCTCGCGTAGCAGTCTTTTAGAACAACATGCGTCTTGGCATGCCGACAATCAAAAGAAGCAAGAGACAACACAGAGAATGTTTGTCTTCCAGCATGCACGTGTTTCTTTGGTGGCGTTGAATCAAAACCAGAACCAGCGAGGCATGAACAAAGAAGTGTTCGATTACTATTTGGTTCATAGCAAGTTATTAACGGCCTTATGCACTTCTGGACAAGCAAAAATTGCTCCCGACAGAATCGAGATCAACTTTCTATATGACCAAGGATAAAAGCGGAAGATTGTCCGTTAAAGTCCGGTGGCCGTGGCGTCAGACAGCAGGTCAGTCACACAACATTTGTAATGGCCTGAGCTATAAACTTTATGACCTTCCGTACTATCTTTCAGACAGGAGCAGCTATGAGTCAAAACATCAACGTTCAGTGGATAGCGACAATCCAATTACGTTAAAAGCATTCAGGCATCGCTTGTCTCATTACAATGGCATTCTGTTTCCAAGGGTAGATAAAAATAGGGATAGTAACGTGCAAGTAAAAGGAACGGGCTTTTATTAACGCTCCCCGGCTAGACCGGAAAAAAAAGAGCTCCAGTACAGAATTATGCGGGCCCGCTTGCTGCTCTTGGAAGTTAAGATAATTCCGGTGTAATGTGGTAAAACGTATGCACTAGTACGTTTTCTCGGGCGGAAAAGGTACACGTAAAATGCAATACTTTGGCTTGTTTTCGAGATGCCCACTCGCGCGAAATTGAGCGAAAGAAGGTTGTGGGAGCCGTAATAGAATTAAGCATATTAAGCACCATGTTATCAAGCGCCTAACGAGTTCGCTAAAGGGAGAAATAATAGCGGGCATTTGCAGAAACAGCGTGAGATCCTCTTCCACTTGGCGCACGGAACGTATGGGTGGCGATAATGCTATTTTTTGATGCACTAAGAGGCAGTTTGGGTGATTACGACAGCTAAGGTGCAATGTCCTAATTGAAAAACGCCATATTTCTGTGAAAGAAGATAATCGTGTAGCAATTTGTCCTGCATCTAGTTTCTCAGAAAACAACAGCTGCACCTGATATTAAAATACGCATTTTGTATATTTAGAACGTATACGCATGGAAAACATACTTTGTATAAAATCTATGTCACTGCCCATTCTATCAGATACAACGACGTGTTCTGGCAGGCAAACTCCATCGTCTTGATGCAAGAACAGTATCACAACAAGATCCTGGGACGTTGGCTCACGGTTTTATGCATGAACAAGGCTACGAAAGCACAATTGAGCTTATTTGAAGACGACCGCACTTCACGAGCGTCTGTGAAATACTAGCGTAAGTTCGCGTCGGGTGTCTTCACACTAACGGTTCATTTCTTATTTTTCTTACTCTTGGGCTTCCTTCCCAATCTTATCTATAATTCCCCCCACACCCCCACCCCACGTGTAGGGTAGTCAAACGAGCCAAAGTTTGCATAAGCTCCCTGCCTTTTCCCTTCGTTTCTCTTTATCGCTCTTCTATATTCATTGTCCTGTTGATCATACAAAAATTTTTAGCGCATAGGTAACGGGACAATGCTGGCTCTCGTATTTCCCCTTTGATGTGTTCCGCGAAACCCAGCTTGCGCGGACAAGCAAGTCGTCGTGGATCAACGCTGCATGTTATCCCCAAGCTTCAATGATATCAACAGCTTAAGGTATACGGGGCCAAGTGTCGGGAAAAAAATTTTAAAAAGCGATAGTCACTACAGACAATTAGTGCACAATATAAAGCATATATTTTAGGCACATCTGATCATTAGAAGGCAAGTGCTATTTTTGTTAGTTTTTCAGAATTAAAAATGTCATTAACGAAGGGCCTTTCGCGAACACTCCTAACCCAAGTTCCACACATTAACAATTACTTTTTCCAGGAACATAAAGAGAGCGCCGGCCTGTGCAATGAACCAACAAAGAAATTAGATCTGATGAATATAAAAACAGTGATTCAATAACCAAAAAATATGCACTAGCACTAGGGGCACCTTCGTATAACAAGCACCTATATTAAATATTTTGGAACGGTTTGGCTTATTCAGATTCATTGCACGCCTACTAATGTGATAAGGAAGTGGGTCAAGTTTTAATTAAAAAATGTTTATTAGCACAAAAGTTATGACTGTTCGCGTACGGAAAAATACCAGAAATATAAGTTCTGAGAAAATCAACAAAAATGATTTGAAACAGGTGCAACGCTTACAGAAGGTGATCAGGGCGCTGAAATTCTCAGTGTTCGTAGTCAGGTCTATCGTGGACCTTACTACTGTGTGCCTTAGCTCGAGCGGCAATTCTCTTCTTTTTTTCTCGCATGTACTGTAGCATCAGTGCCTTGACGGGACGCTTTCGCGGTGCGGTGCTGATCATTTGTGAGCCAAGCTTTTGCAGTCTAGAGGCCAGGCTCGATTCGAATTTGCTTTAAAATATCAAATGTGCTTTTGCTGTCATTATTTAAATGACAGACAGTGTCAAACAATGTAAATTTGATGGCTTACATGCTCACATATGTGTTTTTGTGCGTGAAAAACACATGTACCACGTAACGCGATCTTCCTGGTGAGAAGTTTATGCCTCTTATGATTAAAAATGATATTTTGGCAGCGCTTTTACAGCATCATTACACGGTCGCACTTGATATGATTGTTAAATAATCAACACAATACTACATATCAAGCTAATCCTATGATGCACACAAAACTGGCACTTTCAGTTCCTTTTTCGCAGGTGATGGGTGGTCTAATATTTTTGCTTGGCTCTTCTGAAAAAAAAATTACACCATCGCCCACTAAAGGGAACCATGTGGGGATGCGAAGCAGCGCTGGTGTTCACTTGTGTTTCCATTCGTTGTTTCCATTTGTATGTTTCCGTGTATGTTTGATTTGTGTGTGGAGTTGTGTATCAGCGGTGCTGCTTACGCTGCTTGCGCTGCTGTCACAGCTTACGTTACCGATGCCGCTACAACTAGCGCTGTTGCGGAGAGTGCAAAAGAGCCAGCGCGCGCCGCATTGCATGCGAGCGCACAGCTGCGCCGGAGAGAGAAACGGGAGAGGAGAAACAAAGCGGAGGCAGCGCTCACGCCACCTCCTCCCCCCCACCGTGAGCGCGAGGAGGTGGGAGATGGCGCATGCGCAGTGGGGAAGCGGACGGTCGCCAAGGGACGGACACAGCCCCGAGAAAAAGCTGCGTCGCATCTGAAACAGAGTGCGCAGGCAGAAAACTTTATGCAGCAAAATTATGGGCAATAAATTCATTATTTAACATGACCAAAAAACAAAAAATGACGTTTTGAAAAAATTCTCTTGTTCCTCTTGGTCTCATACCTAAGCTTTGTAAAAATCATAGCTGAAGACCTTTAGCACCGGAAAAATTATCAGCACTCTGGAAGGAAAGAATGGAGTTTAGAGTAAAACAAGGCAGGAGAGCACAAAGCGGAATTTGAGCTCGGGAATATTCCATCGTGAGTGGCTGCGCCAAAAGTGCATGTTACAATCCGGAAAAAATATCGGTCCACTTCCTACCATATGATGCGACACACACTGCAAGCGGGTTAGTCACGATTCTGTTGGTACGCTCTGTAAGCTCATTTCTTTGAGGACGATGGGGCGCCGAAGGTTGAAACATAGAAGCGCCCAAGCCCAGTACCTCCTCCGCCATTTCTGTAGTTGAACTGCGTCCACGGTCCACAATTGTAGCAGTGTACAAAACTGGGCAAGTTGGTTAAACTTCATTGTTGATTGTGTTTCGTTTTTTTTTTTTTGTGCTGCTTTTTCCACAATTATGTGCCGGGCGGGCCAGTGCCGAAACATGATAGAATGATGACCAAAAGCGGCGTTACCGTCTTTGCTTCGAATATAAATAAGTCATTTTGTCTGGGAGCCTACTACAGAATTTCAAACTGCCTCTCATATTATTCATGCAATCAAGCACATAGAGAATAATTAAGTATGCGCGAACTCTGCATCCTATTTCTTGGATTTTCAAACATTTAGAATTATCAGAAAAATGGCACAAGTGAGTGCGGGTTGCCCCTGGAATATCGCTCTAATTAAGAACGTCCGCATTCAGGGTTGCCGTTGAGTGAACTTGAAAATTAACCACAGCTGAAGCTAAACGGAGACAAAGTAGCCATGTCGTTAATAACTCTATTGGGAAATTTGTAGCCAAATTGAACAGAAGCGGTATTATGAGTAGAGATTTTATTATTTAACAATAAACAATAGCATTTTGAATAAGCAAGACCATAGCAATAAGAGCACAGTTTTTCCTTCTTGATTGGCCGTCAAGCCACAAATAACTTGCAAATAAAACAATAAATTATAGTAATTCAGCACGCCATGTGAATACTTTATGTATAATAGATAGAGTTCTTGCCAGATACAGAGTAATTTTGAATATTCCAGCCAATAAGTCATACAAACATTGAATGTTGAAGCACTTTAACAGCGAAAGCTCTTATGAGATCACAACAGCCGATTTTGGTGGCGTCGTTGCCCGCCGCCGTCGCCGGTGTCCGTAACCGCAATCTAGCACAATGAGAAAAAGGTATTCGCGATCGGAAGGCATTCAATACGGTCCCTCTGCATTGAAGTCGAGTATTCTACTGCGTACAAAGCCCCGCCGGTATACGCGTCATGTCAGGCAAGTTCGTCACATTAACAGATGTAATATAGCGTGGTAAAGAGTGAAATAACAACCAGACGTCACGCAACGCGAATTGTATAACGAATGAGCCGTTCAAGTCTTCCCACCTATTAAAAGTGCTCAGCCATAATTCTTCATCGTTATCAACCACAGCATCAGCAAAGTGCACCCAATGCCATGCAGACCCGTCGTGGGCAACTCGCTTCTCCGCTAAATGTTGAATGATGACATAGCGGATGCTACCTACTTGGCGAAATTATAAAGATTTGTAGTGTAATGGGTACCTTGCAGCTGTACTCGCGCCGAAAAAGCGTTTACAACGGGCTCTAGCAAGGCCGCTCCTGCAGCTTTCACTCTATCGGTGTTCCGTGTTCCACGCAGGCCTGGCGCTTTTTAACGCGAAAGTGTTAAATCGAGAACGCCTGTTTCGTGAGTGCTTGTACCTCCAAATACAAGGTGAAAGGACGAGTGTTAGAGCCAAAAAGAAGCGATGGTGGGGACTGCAAGGCACTGCTTGACGATGCGGTGGAACACCTGTGGCTGGAAACCTTGCCTCATCTCCGTCGCAGTGCGCCAACAGCCGTCGGGGGCCGCAGCGGAGCTGTCCACAAGGACGGCAACATCATCCTGCCGGACTTCGTCGAAAATACCCTCGCCCTAGGACCGAAGTTTGCGGTCAGCGCTTGTCTTCGTGTACCTACTTCGTCCTTGTGTCAGTGTGCGCTGTAAGCCATTATGGATCTTCACCAACTAGCCCGGTCAAAAACCTTGCTACAGGCCTTTCTAGAGCCTTTTTTGAACACTCTTGGGGCAACTACTACAAGCACACTTGCATGGTACCCACTACGCCATAAATCGTCATAATTTTCGTTTGGGGGGGAAGCGTCCACTATGCCATTATTCGTCATTCTTCGAAAAAGCGTGGTACCCGCTACATACTTGCAACGCATTATGTGCACTTTCTTGATGCTGTCGCTGACGACGATGAAGAATTATGCCTGAGGCTTTTCGAATGGGTTGAAGCATTGAACGACCCACTCGTTACACAATTCGAATTGTGTGACGCCTGGTTGTTCCTTTATTGTTCTAAAACGCTTTACAACACATGTTAACTCGATTCTTTACTCGACATGAAGCCTGCATAAGGTCAGTTTGCAACGCAGTTTCAAGCACCGGCATAGCTCAGTGGTAGAGTGCTGGGCTGCCACGCAGAGGTCCCGGGTTCGATTCCCATTCTGTCATGGGTATTTTTTATTTAGTTCTTATTTCGAGCGAATAGTGGTTACCGGCGGCGGCGGCGGACAACTACGGCGCAGAAACGGCCCGTGTTGTGGTCTCATAACAGCTTTCGCTGTAATAAAATAAATAATAAAAATTTCCGGGTCCGAGTGAGGATCGAACCCAGGCCGTGTGCGGGGCAAGCACAGAGCCACAATATTTTTTTGGAAACTGCGTTTGAATAAAAAAAAACACTATATGAATGTCATGTAAAGAAAGGAGTTGCCTTAACGCATCATATATTGCGTGGCAGAAGCGTAGAATGGCGCCAGGCGTCAAAACATGTGAATTGAGAATTGAGTGGGTGTTTTAAAGGCCCGCCCATTACAATGGGCTAAGACATATACTTTATCATTATCAGCAGCAGAACCATCAACAAAGTGAACAGCGGCGTAGGTTCGCGTGTTGCCCTACGGACGTGTTGTGGGCCCTTGGCTGATTCGCAAAAGGAATAATTATGGCGTAGTGGGCACTTAAGAACTGTGATTGCAGTAGGCATTCAGCGATACTTTGAAACGGCCAATGTTACGTTCAATGTTTACGTGTGAAGCAGCGCACTGAGACAAGGCACGAAAGGAACGATGTTACGTGCACAGTCATTTGCTTCCTCACTGCACGGTTGAGGCATGCACCGAGAACCGAAACAGGCTAGCAGTTCAGAAGGCGATGGGCACGAGGTCCGATTACGCTATCGCGATCTGCTCTTGAAGGCGAAGCTCAAGCGTCCTCCAATTTTTTTTTTAGTTGAAACCGCAGATAGAATTTGATGAGTAGAGCTTACACAATACCAGTCCATCTTTAGATAGTGAAATCGGGTTCAGATGAAGAAACCTGCCTTATTTTGTCGCGGATATCCAGTTTTAGTCGAGTTCAGACGAGAACACGTGCTGCGCGTCATCAGCATAAATGCCGCGCAGCATGAGCAGCGTGCTAGTTACACGTATGCTAACATACATGTAACTTCGCCACTTCGTATTTGCAGGCGCACCGCGCATTGCGTTGGGGAGCCTCGATGCGCACCAGCCTTTCGGTGGCTCGAGGGCGCGTGCGCGCATCGACTAATCGGACAGAACAGCTTGGTGATAGTGTGTTTTATCTGCAAATATATAAAAAACGGACACTTAATGCGCCAAAACCGAGGTTGAAAGTAGCCAGAAAGTAGCCATGGCGCCAACCTGAAAGTTTTGTCGCCAGACGGGGTCGTAAAGTAACCAATTTGGAGCAATATAGCCACCAACGACAACCCTGTCCGCATTCTCTCTGTAACGTTCTACATATGGCTATGCGGAACACGCAGCACAGTCACAGCGAAAGCTGTAAGAGCGGTCTTTCTAGAGCCCGTTGTAAACACTCTTAGGGTAACTACTACAAGTACACTTGCAAGGTACCCTCAGCGCCATAAATCCTCCTAATTTTGTGAAGTAGGGAAGTTGCCACTAGGCCATTAATCATTACTCTCCGCGTGGAAGCGAGGTACCCGCTGCCCATCTGTAAAGCATAATGTTCACTTTGTTGATGTTGAGCCTGACGATGACGAATTATGGTTGATCCCATTGCAATGGGAGGGAAACTTTAAACCACCCACTCGTTACGCAAATCGTATTGTGTGACACATGGTTGTTATTTTACTCTACGAACACGCTACATTAAATCTGTTAATGCGATTGATTGTACGACATGACGCCTGTGTGGGATCCTTTTGGGAAGGAGTTCTGAGCACCAGCGCGGCTCTGCGGTGGCATACTCGATCGCCATGCTAAGAGCCTGGATTTCAATACCGCTTGATCCTGGATATCTTCTCGTTCAGCGCGATAACAGTTGCGGACACCGGCAAAGGCAGACAACTACGCCATTACAATAGGCTAATATGTTTCACTGTAAATATGTGATGGCTTTCAACTTTCCCGTGTAAACAACTGCCATCAAGTTGACAATAACGTTACTTAACGAGTTAATGTTAATTAATCGCTTCAGTGTAACTTCCAGCTGCGTCAAAGTACTTCTGCCTAGATATAGAGTTTGTGATGACGACAGGTGTTTGAGTGCCAGCATCTTGCTAAAAATCTCTACTGTCTAAAGGAAATCGAGTATTTCTGAGATGGTAATTTTCTCTGTTGAGCAACTGCTTATGACGTTTTGCAAGTGGTATTTAACATGCTGTAGTACCGAACATCTTATTTTGCTTTGAATGCTTATTGCGCTGTGCTTCTTGGCACTAAAGATTGTCCTTTCTTCATTTGATCTACACTTCATAATGATTCTTTTACCGCGGAGCACTTAGCAATACGTGGGTTGGAACTTCTTGTTGTCGTCGTTGTCATAAAATGATTAAAAGCTCCTTTGGAATCAACGCACAGTGCAAAGAAATGCTACATTCTAATAAAAAAAATAACGCAAGAACGTATGAATAACATCCAGATGCAAATACAAAGGAGCCTGGGAAGAATGCGAGGCACGTATATTTCCACTTCGCGCATTTCGCACGAAAGATACCGGCTGCAGAGTTGCTGCAGAAAGCGCATTCATTACCTCCGTACGGAGCAGCGTTACCAAACACTACGTCACACACTTGTATATTCGAAAAAGAGAACCGGCCTAGTAGCCGATGCAATTACATTTGAAACGCGGCTGTGGACAAGGTACTGAAAGTTACCACTCCTGAGTAGTAAAGGAAATAGGTGAGCGACGAAGGGAAAAGAATCACATTGCTCACCACCGCCGTCTCCCGTGTGCCACCACGGTGAAGCTCATGCACCAAGCTGGAGAAGACACACCAGCTCTAGCCGAAGAAGGCAAGCGCAGGCGTCAGACCCCGAAAAGTCGATCATTTCCTGCACAATATACCCGGCGCAGACGTCAGCCACGTAAAGGCAGTAGCAAGGCCACGCACGCCCCAGAACTCCCTGCCTAAAAATGCCACCTCAGATGAGAAGCCAGACAGTTATCACCCCTGCAGTCACTGCCCAAGGTGCCAGGCACATGCGTCAGGCCAGGCAAGACTCATCAGTTTTTTTTTTTTCTGGCCTGATGCTATCAAGACACATTTATCATTTGCAATTCTAGTTACCATAGTGTGTGACAACTTCGCTTGCTGGTCATATCACCAGTGATGAGCGTCAATTTTTTCTATGCTATACACATTCTGCTCGAGATTAGGACGGCCGCAATGTCTCACAGAATCTTCTTACATAAATAAATTGCTCAATATATGAATATATGACGATTTGTTGCCGATATGCATTACTTTCCGCAAGAAAACAGCAAAAGTGCTGAACAAGCCGGTATCAGGCTCGGACAAAACACTTTAGGGTATATGTCCGCCTCGGTGGAACAGTGGCTAGGGTGCTCGGCTGCTAACCCGAAGGTCGCGGGTTCGATCCCGGCCGGGGGCGGTCGCATTTCGATGGAGGCGAAATGGTAGAGACCCGTGTACTGTGCGATGTCAGTGCACGTTAAAGAACACCAGATGGTCAAAATTTCCGGAGCCCTCCACTACGGCGTCTCTCATAATCATATGGTGGTTTTGGGACGTTAAACCCCAGATATTATTATTATTACTTTAGGGTATGCTGAGAAGAAGTCATTAAGGTGTTAGGCAAGAAAATATTACGTTTAGCACCGACACGCAGAAAGAAAGACAATCTTGACAGTCAGCTAGTAGGATTTTATTATCAGCTTGCATAATCAGCATGCTTAAATGTTAGCAATTCGCTGGCGATACCGATCGTCGCAAGGAAATATACAAAGAGTATAAATGAATTGCAGCGTACCCAACAGACAACAGGGGCTTCTAGCTTGTACGTATACTTTTTAACGTTACCGTGTTACCGGAATACCGGATTATGTAGACCGTGTTACCGGAATGCATGGTTGAGCAATGTTCTAGCTTTCCGTACGTAAACTTTAAAATAGTTGATTGTTGGGCGAGTTGGTGTTTGGACATAGAAATTGTTCTTTCCTGGTGTCCTCTCTAGTTGCACTATTCATGACGGTTTCTATGGCCGTACATAAACGTATACCTTTATGCTTGCGCAAATTCACTAAATGGTGATGATAACTGCAGTTTAAAAATATTTAATTTAGATAACATTGAATCACCCCTGCGGCAAAAGCATGAGAGGTTTTTTGCGTGTACAGTATCTGGGTATGCGCAAAGAGGTGTAGAATTATCCGGTTGCCGAACGATGGTGCCGACATCTTGTGAAGCTTCGTGCAACCGCAGTCTAGAACACGTTTGAATCACTTGGTGTTTTTGAGGGAAACAATAATTAATAAGGCAACCCATTCCTAATTATGCCGCTGTAAGGCACTTAGAGGTAGAATGCACGATGTTTCTGCAATAACAGTTTTGTGCTTACGTGGTTCATCTTGGACCCGCTAGATGGCGCCGCCTATCTATCTTGACCTTTAATCTTGACAGGGTCTTTAAGCCTCTCACGTTCACGGCTTCGGTACTCTAGGTCACTCTAACTTCGGTAATGCACCTGAAAGAAGGTGATCGCAATTGAGGTTTGCACCTCGACTTATTCTGACTCGAAGACAGAAAGAGCGCCTTATTTTTCCTCAAGAATCACTATATATTCTGACTCGGCAGCCGGAGTCTCCGCAAAGCGGATATCGCGAGTAGCTACGAACGAAGGCTGGATTTGCGAGATAGGAGCGCAAACGTAAAGCCTATCCAGCGAATAGTTTACTTTCCGTAACGATCCGCGCATGCGCAGATTTCTTCCGGTATCCGCTAACAGGATAACGTAAAGAAGTGTACGTACAAGCTAAAAGCCCCTAATTTAAAATGTAAACAGCAGCTTATCGCTAGTGCTTAAATGTGAAGAGCGAAATCATTGCATAGTCCTCGTGCTTTACCAGCAAAGACCACCAGCAGATTATGTAAAGCAAAATGCCATATGATAAGCACATTTTGCAGATAAAGTGCATTGTTTCCCAGCATTTCTCTTATGCACGCCTGTTCCACCCCCCCACCTCCTCCTTTCTCCCGCCCAGCAGACTGGTGCGCAAGCACGCACCCCAACGTAACGCCCAGTACGCCTGCAAAAGACGGAGAGACTAAGTTGGCATGCAAGGAGCAAACGCGTGGCTAGAAAGGGATTCATGCTTCCCGATATCTACGCTGGCGCTGAGCGCCAGCTTCTAATGCTGACGCGCAGCGCGTGTTATCATGTGATCTTCGAAAAAAAAAACCTAACAGAAAAAAATCACAGTTTCGGCGAGGGAGCGGTGCACTTAATGCGATAGCTTCGAATTCCAATGTCACACGAAGTAAGCCTAGGAACCAGCTTCTTTAAGATTTTAGCTCTAAAAGCAATACCGTCGCTTCAGGGAGCAAAACGGTTTTCGTTATGTGTGTCGTTTGAACGCAATGTAAGCGGTGACAGCACAGCATTTACAAAGGTATGTGCCGTCCTCTGATGCGTGTCGACATAGCGCGCGCCCGTTTGATCAAAGCGCTGGTTGTTTCAGCCCGAGCGGCACACCTCCCCCCCCCCCTCCTCAGCAGCCCTTATTTATTACAGCGAAAGCTGTATATGGCTAGGAGAAACTAAAAACCGCTCGGCATCTGTGTCACGAGCGGTCTCCATTGGCTGTGCTATCAGTTACGTCATTCTGAGCGTCGTACCCAAGCTCGCGCGCCATTGGAGCGCAAGCTTGGGTACGACGCTTGCAAGGTAAAACGCTTGCAGCCACGGCGCGCCCTCTGGCGCGCCGAAGAAACGGCGTTGCGGGCAGAACAGCGTCGACGTGATTGCGGGAGCGCGTTCGCCGGGGCGAACGCCCGCTTTGGGCGAGAGTTTCTCCAGCGGCACTTTGGCTTCGGCTGCGACGTCTGTGACCGCCTGCGGTTCGACCACAACCTGGCAACGATAATTGTGGAAGGCTTCAGTGCAGCGTCGGGTTGAACCCACTGCTAAACACTGGGGCCGCAAATTTCAGCTTCGCTGGTTAACCATTTGTACGGAGTGCTTGGGCGGTGATTTTTTTATTTATTTATTTATTTATTTATTTATTTATTTATTTATTTATTTATTTATTTATCGATACCCTCAAGGCTTACAAGAAACATTGTAGAGGGGAGGGGCTAAAGTAAATCAATACAGTACACATAAAATAGGTATAATTCAAATAAAAGTGGGGGAAAAACATTATTACATCGAAAGAAAATACAATACTCTAGGTAAAATAGCACAAATGGTAACAAACACGATATGCTTATACATCATCAAGCGAAAATTTGTGACGCAAGATAAAAATAAAAATAAGGCAAGCGATAGCAGGGAATGACAATGCATACTAAACCAAAAAAAGAATCGACTGATGTACTTTCGTGCGTAAATAGAGATGCAAAAAATAATGATACAGGAAAAGACACGATAAATTAATCTATCGATTTACAAGATATTCGCGCTCATTCACCCTACAGAGCCGGCTTGCGAGTCTCATCCCTGCTTGAGCCGCGTCCGTCGGCAGCCTTCCCAACGTTTAGCTCGCACGTAGCGTTTACGACGTGTTGAGCGATGTTCTCGATTTCATCTTCAGGCGGAACATGACGGCCACGACAGAAGTGCGCTCCGATGCTTCATATAATTGATATCGCAAGTATAAAGCGACGCTGTGCTGTTTATTTTCGACCACATTGCACTACTTGAAGCTTGACTGGTATTATGCTAACTCTACTAATCAATTTCTATCTGTGGCTTCAAAAAAAAACCTGCAGGAACTGTGTCCGTTCTACAGAAGCTCACATGCAGGCTCAGTGAATTCAGAACCTATTCATTTATTTGCAGTTTACATGTCGCTTCAAGAAATAAATGAGAGGGAAAAAATTGAGAGCCCTTCCGCTATGTTAAGATGGAAGACCAGCGAAGTGGTTTGTTTTGTTTAACTACACTCAAAATTTTCCGACTAGGCATGATCACTTCCCTAGCAACGTCATCAGTTGCTCGTTGATGCGTTACTGGTCACTGCCGCGGGTGAAGCGACGTATGCACATGAACGGAAGGCGTGTCACTAACAGCCTTTCCTCAAGAACATTTATTTTCGAAAGGTGGTCTTTCGAAAATACTGCGGCGGGTACGGGAGGAGGAGTACACGGCTTTGTTAAACACGCCTCGACATGTCCCAGACACCAATAATTGGCGGGCAATTTGACGACACTGCCGAATCGTCGCCACTACATTGCTTACGCTGCAGTTGGGTCAGGCACGCCGGAGATGGTGGAAAGGTGCCCGGCGAACAATAGACGATTACACAAGGTACAGTGGTACCCAAACGGGTTCCGAACAACTGTCCGTTGAAATCTTGCCGAGGCTCCAAGGAAGCGCTCTCTTGGGTTGGAAATAAATAACATCCTGGCGGACAAAGCGTCTGCTCTCAGAGCAGTTGGCCCGATTAAGAGCGAGGAAGGAGAAGTAGATTCTACTTATCAGAGGGGCTTACAAGGGGGCATTAGACTTACCATTAGGCACTCCGACAGACAGGTACGTCGAGATCGGCGTGCATAACACGTACGCCGAGCTGAAGGCAGCTACATTGATCTCTCAGAGGAACCGTCTCAGCCAGACGAAGTCGGGAAGGGAGATCTTGATAAGGGCGGGTATTCCACCACACCCCCAAAACTTGGACGAGGCGCTGGTAGAAATACCAGAACCAGTCCGCAGGCATATCTCGACCGCCCCTATCCCTAGGAACATGACCAAGGAACAACATCACGAAAGGAGAGAGGAGCGCATAAAATGGATCAGAAAATTAGTCAGAGGCAATGAGAACGTGCTATACGTTGATGCTTCCAGATATAATTGGAAGCGCTCCGTAGTCACCATAGTAAGCAGCGGCACGAGAAGCATGGTGTCCAGCGCATCACTGTACACGTCTTGATCACGAAGGCCGAGTGTTTCGCCATCGCGTTGGCGATTAAAAGTCGAGAGCGAAACGTCGGGAAGGAGTACATCGCCATAATCTCGGAATTCGCAGGAGGCGTGCCGACTCTTTACGAAAGGCCGCCTCCCATCAAAAATTTGCAGCCTCTTAGGGAACGCATTGAACAACACTTATAGGTTGGTCTGGTGCCCGGGACATGCAGGCCTAGAGGGTAACGAGAGGGCGGACGCTCTAGCTCGCGTCACGAACCGAGCGGGGCACCAGCCTCCCTCCCTGTTACCACCACCCAACGCAACACACGATGCCTTTCGCGAGGAGGAAGACAACGACCCTGCTCGGTTGGCTCCGCGAGAGCTTCTTGCTCATCAGCGTCGCGCACGGCAGAAATATGGCGCCCCCCCACATATCTCTTAAAGGGGAAGACGCCATAGACCTCCGTAGAATTCAAACGGGGGTCTATCCAAATCTATTGCGATTGCACAAAATTTTTCCAACTTTGTATGGGCGCGATTGTCCGTGGTGTCACTCGCCACCGACCCTCTACCATATCTCGTGGGGATGCATTAAAAGGCCACATAAACTCAATCGCTTACAGCGTGAGTATCAAATAGAAACCTCTTTGGAGCAATGGGAGGCACTCCTCGCTAGCTGGGACCCGGAGGTGCAACTAGCGCTTCTGGACCACGTCCGGCTGGCGGCACACGCCAGTGGAGCCTTGGACATGGGGCCCCACCCATCGAGCTCCTGAACCCCATCCCTTTCCCTCAATAAAAGTTATTCTTCTAATGCGAATATTGGTGCTGAACATACTTAGCCAACTCGCAAATATCTATATCAAAGTTTCTCACTTGCTCAATGACAGACGCAGAATGTAGTAGAGGTGTTCATTGGTTAGTCTGGAGGAATTTTTCGGTTAGTTAGGTGGAGCGCGGTGTTCTGACGTCATGTCGGGGGGCCGCGTAATACTGCCCTGCGGGCCGCAGGTTGCCGACCCCGCTCTAAGCAATCTTAGCCTCTCCAGACCCGAGAAAGAAGTATACAAGGTAAACTCATATAGACTACTTATTTTAAACATTTTAGGACCACGAAACGCTTCTCACAAGAAGAAAAATATAAAACTGCAACTCCGAAGAAGACAATGGCGGTACCCACTTGAGTATATGAGGACTAAGCTGAGTGAAAATAAAAAAAAGCAATATCTGTTTAGAAGGCCGAGAAGCAGGTCACATTTAGTGCATCTAACGCGGGGTTTTCCACTGTAATCGTGATTTCGCCATTTCATCATCGACTTTAGGTGCACATGCTCTGAAAAATTCCCATGGATGTCAAATGGGGACTCATTTGACGGTATTCAAATCACCTTGGTCCACATAGAGACTGCAATAGACTAGCGATTTTCAGCACCTAGCTGTACTGCCATTTCAACTTCCTACATTTGCGTCCGGTATGCACGAATCAGCGTTTCCGCAACGCTGTTCATAAGCTCGAATTGGTCGACGATGTCCTTTTCTGGTTTCGACATCCGTGAGGTTGCAGTCATTCCTGCATTCGGTTCAAGAGCTTCTCACCGCTAGGACCAGAAAGTAGATAAATACCCTCCTGATCGACCTCTTCCTACGAATCGTTGTCCTGTAATTGGGCACGTACCTGTCCTCACGATACACACAGCCCGTGTTCTTGTTCTATGCTTTGATGCAATGTGGCAGTGAAACACCTACTTTCTTTTTCGCCTCCTTTATTTTCCTTCTCCTCATACGCTTTCTGCCGCTTCCAAATAGGGCCTACTCTGTCGTTTTCCAAATGGACGCCCGATCTTGAATGTCGTCGCTTGCTAGCGTATCATCATAATAATCATCACTGCTGCTATCCGAATAGTCCCTGTCGCGGTGCAGCTCGTCGAGAATGTCGTCTTCATCGGAAAGTCAATATCGCTTTAAAATAGTAGCTGTGGTGTTTCCAAGACACGGGGAACTTGCCAGAAACATAGGACCAAATTGAATGTAATTTCAGTGTAACGATCTCAAGTACCCAATTGGGTACATTGTAAGTGAATAGCCCTATGCCTGAGGCAAGGAAAAGTAACAAGCCTTAACTTTTTATTCGCGCTCTCTATTTTATCGTGATCGTTCGTATTTACAACTTAACAATTGAAGTGCAGTATTTCGTGAATAAAGAAAAAGTTACCGCCTTTAACTGGGCTAATTGGTATTGAGTGAATGCTTCCATATTATTAGCGAACACGCACAAGGATCTAGCGGGTGTCCTTCCTCTTTCTCTGGTGTCCTTATGCGTGCTCGCTAGCAATATGGAAGAATAAAATGTTGAACGCACCTGGTCGCCTGCTCACGTTTTTCTTGCGTAACGCCGCCATACTTGCTTTTATACTGCGAGCGTAGATATGGACCTACGACGACAAGTTGTTTCAGTTTTCTTAACCGACGCTTCCCCTAGCAGAAACATCTATTTTGGCTTAGCGGTCTTCCACTATAGGAGCACAGGCACGTTTTTCGAATGTACCCGTTCGTTTACCCACGGATTCGGGAAGCAAATGTCACAGTCTCAATATGCGGCCACGACGCGACGCGGGTCTGAAAGCTTACTGATCCATTGGTAAAACAGTGCAAAGGAAACTCGAACAAGTAGACAAATGACTACCGCTAGCCCTGCGTCTATTTGCCCGTGTTTCCCATGCGTTGTTTTACCCATGGGTACTTATCAACTGGCTCGCATTGAGGCGTTATTAGCTTACTGAAGCGGAATGAGGCTACGCTGAACTGAATCTCGTTGCAAGTCTCGTCTCCGCCAAACACCATCAGCGTCCGCGCCAGACGGTGCCAATGTGGTCATAAAGTCACTGGAACTGAGAAAGTACCGCGACCGTCCGGCCCGCCGCCATATTTGGTCCAGCGCGGCTCAAGCTGCAGCGGAGCAGTGTTGATTTTACGCGGAGTAACGCATGTTCTACACATTGCGTGCGCTTCTGCAGCCCCGATTGAAGCATACCATTGTTTTTTAGGAGTGAAGCTCCTTAGGCTCACACCATGTCGGTTGTCGTAGCTCCCCGTCGGACCGAAACACATTTGTTACATATACCGTACATTGAGCGTTCATAGTGCGCACATAGGTTTAAAATAGACCGTACTCTATCCGTTCATCTGTCTGTCTCTCTGTGCGTCCGTCCATCCGTGCGTGCGTCCATCCATCCATCCATCCATCTGACCGTCCGTCCGTGCATCTGTCCGTCCGTCCGTGCGTGCGTGCGTCCGTCCATCTGTCCGCCTGGCCGTCCATGCGTCCATCCGTTCCGTGCATCTATTTGTACGTCCGCCGTCCATCCGTGCATCTGTCTGTCCGTCCGTCCGTGCATCTGCCTGACCGTCCGTCCGTGCATCTGTCTGTCTGTCCGTCCCTGCATATGTCTGTCCGTCCGTCCTTGCATCTGTCCGTGCATCCGACCGTCCGTCCATGCATCCGTCCATGTCCGTCCGTCCTTCCGTGCATCTGTGCGTCCGTGCATGCGTCCGTCCGTCTGTGCATACGTCCGTGCATCCATCCGTCCATGCATCCGCCCGTCCGTCCGTTCCATACATGGACGGACGGACAGATGGATTTCATAAACACTCTTTCTATCGTTTATCATTTCTTCAATGGAGCTTCTCTCCATCACCAGTATTCACTTCGTGGATCGGCTGCCAATTTTAACTGACTAAGAATGAAATAGCTTCAATTTAAATTGTCTACACGCGCACGCACGCGTACTAACACGATAAAGAAATGTAAATTATGCTGTACATGAAATTCGCGTCATGATTTTCCATGTTACCACCTGTCATTCATATTCGTCATACAGATATATCTCATCGTATAAATTTTTGCATATATCCATTTAAGCAAACGGCCCACGAGCGCCCCGAGACACTAGCGAGGCGAGCTAGCTGGACCATTTATGTGGCGAAGCCCGCCGAGAGCGCGCGGCGGCGAGGGAAAAGGAACGCGCTACTTTCCCCGTTCCAGTGACTATGTGGTCAAGCTGCATAGCGCCATCGCTCGGAAAAGGCGAAACGAAGCGGACGCCGCGAAACTCACGGATGGCTGGCGTTCAAATGAGCGTATGCAACCTTGTCGCAGCGCCAATATTAACACTGCAGCTTCAGTTGGGACATCGCTTTTAGAAATGACAAAACTTCATCATACTAGACAGTGCAGCTTCAGTGACATTGTTAACAAATATTAGGAAACTCGGAACCAATAATCTTGTAACTTATTTGGAGAGTAGCTACCGTATGTAATGAGGTCGAGCACAAAGGGTTAGAAGCCAGAGACCACATTTTAACTGACTTTGATTGCTTGAGATTTTGAGTTGTATACTTTATTGCCCGACTTGTGGGCCAGGATCATAAAGTTTTTCTTTTTTCTCACAAAAATGCCAGAATGCTCACGTTTGAGTGCCCAGATAACCGCTCTGGTTTTTGGCTCAGTGTCATTTGAAGGTCACCGACTACGGACACTAAAAATATTTCATGCTTAAGGAATGCTGCCCTTTCTATAAATTTGCTTATTCAAAATAATAATATTTATTGTTAAACATAAAAAATAGATCAACTCATAACACCGCTTCTGTTAGACTTGATCACTAATTTGGTGATAAAATTGAAGGACATTGGTACGATTGGCTAAGTTTAGCTTGAGTTATGGTTCCTCTTTAAATTTATTAGACGGCCAACCTGTGTACACGTGACATGGCGTGCTCAGATGCATTTTGCCGCGGGATACCAAGAATAATATTAGGTAACCGTGTTTGTTGCCTGAGTGAATGTGCTCTCATCCATTCTGTTTATGTTACGCGTATCATATTTCGTTTCATGGCACGCTGCATGGTCTAACCTTTTCTGAAGATTGTTGTATTCGCATGTTTCAGTCTCATACGCTAGTGCAGACAAAAAATAGCGGTATAGTTATAACAGCGAAGCTCTTTAGCAAATGGTTACTTTTTCAACCTGTACGAAAAAACTATCATGATCATAAACGTGTATGCCCCACAGAAGTTGGATTAATCTCACTACTCACCACTGGTCTACTAAAAATGAAGGAGGCAACAGTTAGTCCCAATAAACGGGCATGTGAAAGAGAAATTTGTGCGGCCTATAAAAAAATATCATCATCATAAACAGGTATGTACCACAGAAATTGGATAAATTTCACTGCACACAACTGGCACAAAAAAGAAAGAAGGCGACAGCTATCAAAGATCGGTTTTGACATCAAATCTCTAAATTAGCTTCATTAATTTATTCTATCTACTCTATAATTCTTTAGTAATACAATTCATATGTCATCACTTTTATCTATAAAGTATTCGTTTCTTGGCCAATCCCCCCGGGTGGGTTCGTGCCATACATTCAGGCCATCATCATCATCATCATCATCATCATTTCAACAAATGGCTGCGAAGCGGCGGCGGTGAGCCAAAGATCCCGAAGCGATGGAAGGCCTAAGCCCGTGTCGTGTCTGTGGCTGTCTGTGGTTTATCTCGAACCAGCCTGTGCTGCGAATCTACGTAGAAACGCAGAAACAACCTAGCATCACCTAGCTAAACCAAGCAACGACCTAGAAGCAATCCAGAAACAGCCTTCATCACCTAGCTGAAGCCTAGAAACAACCGAGGAGCAATCAGACCAGTCTTCAGAATCGTCCAGTTTCGCTGTTTCATGGCTTGCGCGGCCTATCGCAAGCTTGACCAAGTTTTTTGCCTTAGGAACAGCTGTCATGTTTCAGGAATGTGTGCAGTATGCGCTTCACCCAGTCCTCGTTATTCGCAATATTTTGTTCAATCAGTAACTTGAGAGGTTAGTACTTCACCTAGCCGCTAAAGGCTGCTTATTAATCGCACACTCTCCTTCTTTCACAAAGCAATTGAGCATTATTTTTCTTCAGCATATTTATTTCTAGCCCTACTTTGTACCTTCCTGGTATAGGTCTTCACTCATTTTTGCTCTTCGTCGAAGTTAGCGCTGAAGATCAACTACAAGCCGTAGTATACCGAGACAAAATCTGTATTAGACAAGCGGGTTGGGCTAGTTGGTTCGTTGTTGAGTGATCTCTTGCGTGTCACGCGGCCTCCTGCGCAGCTTGAGAATTTATGTTTTTTCTGCGAATAAATGCGCAGTTGAAGTAGCGCACCGTCCTGTCTGTTGTCTTCCCCTTGTCCGTTGTTTTTTTTTCTCTAATTAGTTATGTCTGCACAAAATTTGTTTTAGTTATTCCTAACTTTTCTCAATATTTACAATTCAATACTTTTAAGCGTGCAGTGAAAAACAGTTTATCTCTCATGATCAGAATCGTAATTGCGCGGAAACAACAAGACGGACAAGACTTCCCCGCTATTACGATTCTGATCATGGAGTACCAACTAGCCCGATCTGCCACCCTTCTTAGCTCTCGTATATTCGTCTATCGCAACAGGATAGAAAGTTGGGCTAGTTGGTACATATGCATCCTTGAAGCAGCGCTAAAAGACAGAGACTAGGAAGGACGAACACACAAGAGAGCGCTCGTCTTGTGTGTTCGTCCTTCTTTAGTCTCTGTCTTTTAGCGCTAAGCTAAGCATGCACATTCCTCTATCATCATGATCATCATCATCAGTGACCACGCCCACTGCAGGGCAAAGGCCTGCAGTGGGCCTCTTTATCGATTACAGTATTTTTGGATTTTTTTTTTGTAAAGAAGCAGCGAGTCCTTGTAGGTGTTAAGTGTTCACATAACTTTCTAGTACATTTTGGTAATGCAATACTTCCGAGGCTGCTGGTATCTCGATGAGTGGACTGCCTCTTCGTGGTCTGTGAGAGCGGGAGCTTCGTTCTATTCAGAAGACATCTCAACTACCCGATCGATTACGTGGCTGTGATCTCTTGAATTGTGCCCATTCCTAAAGCTATCTTGCTCTCTAGCATTGTGAAAGTCGGCGCTTGTTCTTTTAAATGCGAAGCATTTCTTTCTATCTATCTATCTCTCTATCTATCTATCTATCTATCTATCTATCTATCTATCTATCTATCTATCTATCTATCTATCTATCTATCTATCTATCTATCTATCTATCTATCTATCTATCTATCTATCTAGCCGCCTACGACTTTGTGCTCTCCTGGCCGTATCGTTAATGGGATTTATACCAAATTTGGTATGGCATACCATGACTGTATGACGAACATAAATGGCTGATAATATCATGAAAATCATCACTAACTTGTGATGAAAAGTATGATTTACATGCCACGCTCATGGCGCGCTCGCGGCCGTTTCGTTAGCTTGATATACACCAAATTTGGGATTGAGTGACATGACTGTATGACGAACATAAATAACAAGTGGTAATATGAAAAGCATGACTTCATGAGCGACATGACTTTCATTCCACGCTCATGGCGCGCTCGCGGCCTTTCGTTAGCTTGACATACAACAAATTTGGTATTGAGTGACATGACTGTATAACGAACATAAATGATAAGTGGTAATATGGAAATCATGACATGTCATGAGTGACATGACTTGCTTTCCACGCTCATGGCGCGCTCGCGGCCGTTTCGTTAGCTTGATATACACCAAATTTGGTATTGAGTGACATGACTGTATAACGAACATACGTGGCAGGTGGTAACATGAAAATCTTGGCATGCATGTCATCTACAATGCCATTTACATGCCACGCTCATGGTGCGCTTGCGTCCAGTTCCCTAGCTTGACATACACCAAAATTGGTATATAGCGACGTGACTGTATGACGAACACAAATGACACGTCGTAACATGTAAAATATGACATGCAAATTATGTAAAGCATGATTTGCTCCTTCCTTGATGCTTCGCATTACATCGATTCCCACAGTGCGTGGGATCTGCCCGGCTTTTTTTTGTTCCCAAACAATTTCGTAAAAAATTGGTATCGCGCTGAGGGCAAGCTGTTTGGCCCACAATTCTTGAAGTCTTTTACGTGCGCCTTTTTGTTAACTAGTAAATGCTGGCATTTTTCTATGGCCAATTATAGATAATAAAGCAATCTTAGATGAGTGACCCATGCATTTTAGACCAACTAAACTTCGATGGCACTGAAATCGGGCACGTTGGTACTGTTCCATAGTTTCTGTAAGCGGGAAAGACACGTTACACGATTGCGCTTGTCCTGTGTTCTTCGATCGTGTTGCGTGGCTTTCGCGCTTACAGAAACTATAAACTTCGATGTCGTCTTGCCCGCCTATTTGCCGCGATGCGTATTTCGTATGGCCTTTTCAACCTCGTCGATAGTTATAAATTGAGCCAGAGAGCCTCATGCGACGTTAACTTTCCTCAAGGATGGATGACTTAGCTGGAAGCTGTACTGTTGACGATAGAAGCCTTGCGTCGCCTTCACTACGTCATTAATGTTGTTAAAATTTGTGTCTCGTTTATCTTTTTCTGCGTGCATTGCGACCCTTGCCATACAGTTTTCTTATGGCTACGTTGATGTTGCCGCCGTTTTTTACCGCTGCCTCCGGGTGTCACTGACTTTGTTCTTGGTGACAAGCTTTGATAGCTCCTAAAATTCATCTTGGTCTCTTGAGATAGCTACCTTCATCTGTTGTCGTTTATTGACTAAATATTTTATGATTTGGGATAGTTTGCTTAGTCAATTGTCATTGTGCTTTACGTCCAACTCGAAATGCTGCTTTTGAAATCATCTAATTGCAGATTCGTTCATCCCTTCCATGTTGTTTTCTTTACGTTCTAAATCGTAGCATTTTTACGCAAGGCAATCCTGCCTGCATTCGATTTCATCTTTACAACATCGAGATTTACGTAGTTAATGAATGAAATTGCGCTCTTTTTCTTTTGGTTGAGGCCGATCCTCGCCCTCGCTAACCTAGGATCGCTGCATTTCACTGCACCGACTGATTTTTTTTTCGGATATCACCCCGTTCATCATAATTCCATTTTCTTTGTTTTTAATATTGCGTTATGGTTTCTTGAGGTCCGCTTCGTCCGCTTCTTCATTTATATGTCTCGAAAAAAAAAGATCTTCCTTAGAGGGAGTAAACTTCATTCTGCGAATTCCATTAACAGGTCCTCCATTGTTATTCCTGGGATCGACACTCTAGTTTCCGATGGTTTGATCGCCTTGCTGTTTTTGCTACTTTTGCACTGAAGTCGCCCATAAGTATGGTGTACTGGAATCAGACCCCTTCCATTGTTAATTTGTTTATTTACACATCCTTCTAAAACTGTTCAATATCGTTGTCAAGGCTAGAGATGGCAGCATATCCTCGCCCCACTTATATCTGCTGTTTGGTTTTGCGAGGACGCCTGCTACAATTTCACTGCTACTGTAGAATTCATTAGTGTTGCACAGATTGTCTTAGTAGGCCTTTATTCCGACACCGAACTCTCTTTTGAGAAAGTCATCAGTAGCAGAGGACGCGCCCATTATTATGTGCTGTACATGCTTCTCCAGTTCCCTTAAACCATACTAAGGTGAATGATATCCCAGTGAACGCCTAACATCCCGAGTACTTCCACCAGCCTAGCTTTGCTTATGATTGCATGTGTGTTGAACGTCGACAGCTTTGGTTTCCAGTAGCGGCCTGCCGGGATGAACTTGACTTCCACCCTTCGCTCTTTTAAAAGATCGACCACCGCAGTTAAACGTTCCGCAGCTGCTGGAATGTGAGGGCAAGGTCTCAAATGTAAGCGCCATATAGGAAGTGGCGGCCAATACAGCCTGAGGACGGCAAATTTGTATTTTTCTGAGGGAGAGAGTCATTAAAAGGCACCAGATAGAGTGTACCAATTCAGGCGCCTTTGCCGTCTACAGGTCATACTCCAGGAGGACATATTAACAAAGGAGTACCACACGCGAGCAAAAAAAAGGCAGATCTCAAGTACCATGGGAATCGATGTTATGCGAAGCATGCGGAGGCCAGGTGACTTGGTTGTAATTTTTTTATTGAGCTAAACGTCACGAAATGACGCTAAAGATATGTACAAATGTTGAACGCAAAGACATATGTTGAACAGTCGCATATGTTTCATATAACCAGTTCTTTACAGTTGCGTAATGATGCCAACAGAAACATGGCTATTACCAACACCAGAAGCGGTAAGCTTATGTGTAGCGCTTGTGCTTGCGAGGATGGTAGCATTGGATAATGCTTCATGGACATACTACAGTGGATGGCGCTTAAGTATATAATTGACCTTAACCCGACATGACGCCTGCCTCATAGGTGTATATATGTAATGTTTATAAAATTAGATAGCCTGCCCTGTAACCACAACTGACGTTTCACCAACTTTACGCCTGCATAAGGTCTTTTTTCAAAGGAGTTCCGAGACCTGGCGCGGCTCTGTGGTAGAATACTTGATTGCCACGCAGATTGCTGCGGCTCGATTCCTGCTGGGACCCTGATATTTATTATTTGCATTCGCCGGGTCAACGCTGCGCGCGTCAGTTTTTCTTAATGCTCTCGCATTTATATTACTAGTGTCTGTCCTCGCCGTTCCTGGGAAGATATAAATTGTCAAAGACCTGTGGCGCGTACCCGCATACCGTGGCCTGTGGTATACGGGTATGCACGACACTTGTCTGCAGGAAAGGTTTTGACGACGTATGCGACAAGATTTTCACGTTATTCATGTCATGACCAGCCAGACATATTCGTCAATACCTCCTACCCTCCCATACGAATTTTGGTCGACACAAAGTTAAGGAAGCGATCACGAGAGCACCCAGACGTAGGCGGCTAGATAGATAGATAGATAGATAGATAGATAGATAGATAGATAGATAGATAGATAGATAGATAGATAGATAGATAGATAGATAGATAGATAGATAGATAGATAGATAGATAGATAGATAGATAGATAGATAGATAGATAGATAGATAGATAGATAGATAGATAGATAGAAACGCAAAAGTGCTTACAATACACAAAGAAATGCTTCGCATTTAATACAATAAAGTATGAACCCATGACTCTCCTCAAGAATTGACCGAGTTGGCAGGGTAACAATAATGTACGCCAGATGTTGGGGGGCTCTGCAACTCTAAAGTGCCTTAAGGATTTCAGTTGGTTTCGGCCTCAAAACGACTGAGCTGTCGAGTTTTCCAAATGGTGGTGGTGCTACGCTTTCTTGCTGAATCCATCCATGCATTTCGGACGCGAATTTTCACGAAGTATGCGCGCTTGGTCCTACAAGGAGTTCGTTTAAAGCGGACCAGGGCTGCTGTTCGTGGCTAGCCGTAGCCTGTGTTCGAATAGATGCTGAGACACGGTCGAAGGGATGCGCGAACAACGCGTATTAATTCGTGACAGTGATGAATGAAACGGATACGTGCAAAAGAACGATGGTGGATCGCTTGCGCCGATATTGCAGGAAAAGGGTGCTTTAAACCAACTGTCGATCACGATCTGACAGAACACCATTTCACTGATATTTTCAAACCTCTTGGTACTTTTAGCGTCGCAAGCGCGAGATGTAGAAGTAAGCGAAAAAAGGAAATATTAAAAAAGCCGGCAGATCCTACGCACTGTGGGAATCGATGTAATGCGAAGCAGCCAGTAAGGAGCAAATCATGCTTTACATAATTTGCATGTCATGTTTTACATGTTAGGACCTCTCATTTATGTTCGTCATACAGTCACGTCGCGCAATACTACTTTTGGTGTATATCAAGCTAGCGAACTGGACGAAAACGCACCATGAGCGTAGCATGTAAATGGCGTTGTAGATGAAATGCATGCCAAGATTTTCATGTTACCACCTGCCACTTATGTTCGTTATACAGTCATGTCACTCAATACCAAATTTGGTGTATATCAAGCTAACAAAACGGCCGCGAGCGCGCCACGAGCGTGCAATGCAAGTCATGTCGCTCATGACAAGTCATGATTTCCATATTACCACTTGTCAGTTATGTTCGTCATACAGTCATGTCACTCAATACCAAACTTGCTGTATATCAAGCTAACGAAACGCCCGCGTGCGCGCCATGAGCGAGGCATGCAAGTCATGTCGCACATGACATGTCATGATTTCCATATTCCTCTTGTCATTTATGTTCCTCTTGTCATTACCTCTTGTCATTTATGTTCGTCATACAGTCACGTCACTCAATACCAAGTTTGGAATATATAAAGCTAACGAAACGGCCGCGAGCGCGCCATGAGCGGGGCATGTAAATCATGTTGTTCATGACATGCGCGTCATTATTCGCATATTACCACCTCTCATATATGTTCGTGATACAGTCACCGATTTTTGGATATATCAAGTTAAGAAAACAGCCTCAAGAGCACTACGGCCATGACGCGTACATCATGGTTTTCATGACAAGTTAGCCATGGTTTTCATCATATGACCAGTCATTCATGTTTGTCATGCAGTCATATTGTGCCATACCAATTTTGGTATAAATCCCATTAACGATACTGCCAGGAGAGCACAAAGTCATAGGCGGCTAGATAGATAGATAGCTAGATAGATAGATAGCTAGATAGATAGATAGATACACTCAAAGTCGCCGAAGTTCGCTAAGAAATGCTTCGCATTTAAAATGCATGGTTATGCATTTTGCGTGCCACAGCCACGCTATGGTTATGAAGCTCGCCGCACTGGGAGACTATGAGTTAATTGTGCTGACTGGACTTGTCTAATATTCACCTGAATACATAGCCCGAACTGTGAACGCTGCCAAGTGCGCGAAACTTTAGCCCATATATTTTGTGACTGTCCATTATACGTGACGCAAAGGAAGATGCTAACTTCAACGCTGGCAGGCATCGGACTAACACCATTTAGTGAAAATCGCATTTTGTCAGCAATGTGCGACCAAACAGTGTCAAAAACTGCTACAAGGGCGGTTCTCGATTTTCTCAAAAGCACTGGACTGGATACCAAGCTGTAGGGTACTGTGCTAAGTAGGCTACTGTACATACGCACCACCTCTTCCTGTCTCCATCATCACCCTTCATCCCTCTTTTTTTCTCCTTCCCTTATCCCCGGTGTAGAGTAGCAGCCTAGAGCGTATAAGCTCAGGCCGACCTCTCTGCCTTCTAATAAATTCTCACTCTCTCTCTAGGCGTTTTCACGTTCCCCCCCCCCCACCCCACCCCCCTCCCCTGAGCTGAAATGCGACTGCCGTGGTCGGTTATCTAACCCGAGTCCTCGCTCATAGCAGCACAACATTTCAGCAGTCAAGCTACCATTCTTGACTGTGTAAGAAATCACCATACTGCGTTATCTCATACCGTGTAACGTATGTTTTACGCATGAGCATGTAATAGAGAGCCACAGATGTCCGCAGCCGTATTTGTGTGACGATAAAACCCATTTGTCAAGTCAGCAAAGCGAATACCGCACCAAAAATAGCATCAAAATGTTTTTAACAGTGGTACGCCGCTCTCACTAGAAACACCGATATAAGTGCCGTTTGCGAAGCGGAAAAAGGTGACCCCTTAATCTACATTCCTCGTCGCTTTCGGTATAGGCAAAGTGAAAATCTAGCAAAGAGCCCCGAATGCGACCCTGAGTTCCTGCTCGAAACTTGGCATGGAAACCATTTCCGGTTCTCATTGCAATATAGGGTCTCCGAAGCGTTACTTTTAGTCTCCGGACTTCCAATGGGGGGGGGGGGGAAAAACGACGGAAAATGTAACCAGGGCAAAAGAGCAATACGCATTTCGATCTGTTTTCGCAGTCGCTACGGTTACACCAGTATCCTGTTCGCGTAAAGCGTTCACAAATAAAAGATACTGCGGTGACTTCGTAAGCCAAGTCTGTCTACGCGGACCAAGTTTGTGGTCGCTTTCCGCAACGCAATGCGTTTGTTTTGTGACTGACTTCAGACATCACAAACTGACTTCAGACATCAATACAAGCAAATAACGTATTTTATTTGTTTTCAAAATAAAACAGCGGGCTTCGAAATATTTTCTTGCCGTAATATCATACCAGATGACAAGCTTATGGTTTATACTCTAGAATGAATAGCAATGTTTCTATTACGTTTGGCGCTCTCTTACCTTACCTAGATGTTAGAGAAAGAGAGAGAAATGAAAAGAAAAGACGGGGAAGTTCACCAGACGCTATTATCCGGTTTGCTATCCTGCACATAGTTGGTTCCCATACTCGTTTCTATACCTATCGGTAAGAAAAGAGGATGGCAACAAGCATAACGCAAAAAAGGGAGAGAAAAAAACACCCTGCAGAAACACACTCCAATAACCATTTTTTATGAAGTTCCTAGCTATAGTACTCAGAGCATGTATTCACGGGAAATGAAGACAGACATCGAGATGGAAAGATTGCCAATCTTTTATGCAATGTGCGAATACAAGGACATATTTTGAAGTTAACGTTACTTCTGACCCCGATAAGTAATCTGGCATACAAT